>JANTNU010000005.1:25831778-25842360 GCA_024752395.1 Erythroxylum havanense | reverse complement strand
TCTTAACTAATTCTAGATATTTTATTATTATCAAAACATAAAGAGATTTAATTTGTCAACCACCATTGGTCCAACACGATAATGATCACTCACTGAGTTCGCAAAACTCACCCAAAATTTGTAACTATTTTTTAGGATTAGAAGAATACCCCGTTAGCCCAACGGGAGTATACTTACAACATTCAAGTGAAGGTTAGAGGTCGGGATCAGTCCGCATCTGCATTAGTGTTTTCTTAGTTCTTTATAACATTGTGTATTATGAACTTTTGTACAAATGATTATGTCATTTGTAAAGTCAAACTGACTTAAGTGCTTTGTAATTATAAAAGGGCCCAAGTGGTCGTTGAAACTATTATTGACTGTATATGATGATTGGCTTCCGCATCATATGTGTTTGTGATTTCAAGAGAAGAAAAAAAATCAATACTGACTATTAAATGATTGAGTGCTCTAGCACGCCACCCTCGCGGGGCACGAATTTGGATATCACCATCGATATCGGATTCGGGTCATTGCAAGAGTGGGGTGTTACATTGAAACTGCACTCACTAAAGCTACAAAATTTACTCATTGATTAGTTAACTTATATCTCTACCACTACTAACACATCTTTGAATATTAGTTCCCTATCTAAACATACAAAAATTTTTTGGCCATAAAATATATTCAAAATAATAAATGAAAAGATAAAAAATTAGAGAAATCATAATAGAAGTAAATTTAGATGAACTCCTTAATTTTACTAACAATTTGATCATAAAAAATGATGTCTAAATCTTGATTCTTTGGTAAAAATAGCTTAAATTGATTGCTAAATTGTTGGAGAAGCGTTACAAAGACTAGCTTAAGATTTTGGAGAGCAAAGATACTTCTTTATGGTGGTTTCTACAAAATTAATATAACGTCCCTTAAAAATTAGGTTTTTTGCACTTAAATATAGTTTACTTCACATAAGCAATAGTCTACTCCATGATTGTAACCATTGATCCTAACCTCTTCTTGAAGATGAATACATAACCTCTAGAATAACCCCTATATCCTAACCATTGATCGCTTTATTTCTCTAAGATTGGCATACAATCTCTAATACAATCGTCCATTAGGCCATATCATTTATTAAACTTGATCTTTTTAATGCATAAATTAGTACATGAGGCAAAATCAAGACCATGTTTGTTAGACCCCATTCTCATAGCCCAACAATCGATTCGGATACTAAAAGATATTTGACCTGGGTCTTAAGACGAATTCCAAGAAGACAATTCGGGACAGTCATAAGAGGATGGTGTGAAAGAAAAGTGGAAAGTATTGCATTTATATAAAAAAAACTCAAAGTGGCAGTAGTTCGCCACGGCAAATGCATGGAGTTATCTCCATAGGCCCTTCGGGAAAAGTTCACCGCGGCATAAGCCAATCTTCATCGCGTCGAAGACACCTTCAGAAAGGTTCGCTGCGATGAAACCTTTGTAAACCGAAATCCAAAAACATTTTAAACAAACACATACATTCAAATCTAACCATCCAACTCACCCACCAGACAAACATAATCATACACAAATGGAATTTTAATTCTTCATTTCCTTACTAATTCAAAGATTTTGAGCAAATACATATCATCATACACATCAAAACTTAAAACAAAATACATAAGGATGCTCAATATTGATATGCTTATAAAGATAACAAAAATCACTAACTTAGTACAAAAGTCTCTAACTTTCTTGGAGTTTCTAATGCCTTGCAAGGATCAACGATCTTCTCGTTCTACACCTGAGGAGTGGAGGGTAATGGGGTGAGCTGCAAAGCTCAGTGGCTTATACATTTATAGTCATTAGCAACGAGCCACACATTCAAGCATATATATGTTGGAGTTACGTAAATATAGTAGCCGGGACAGCAAGTGTATTTACATGTAACTTTATCTTATTCAGTTACAGTTTTGTAATGAAAATATTTATTATTAATAAAACAAAAGAGCTTGGTTTTATTTGTGTGAGCATTATATATGTAGTCAAAAAGTACCAAGATTCTTTTGTAAGTAATATACATATATAAAAAGATGTATAGGAAACATGTATATTATAAGAATCTAAATTAATTGATTCACAATTGAATAATCAATTTGGTCGCTTGCTTATGGTTTAGACTGTACTATTGTGATTTATCTCCATATAAGTAAAGGAGTTTACTTAAAGGGAATGATGAGTTTCATATCATGATAGTAGTCGACTATCGATAATGCCACTATTAAATGAATATGGAATCAGGTATGTTTTCAAGAATAAAATGAGTCATTACTTTAATCATAAAACATACAACTTAAGCATTTGCTTATTATGAACCATAATCTTGATGAGTGGTGAACTCATATGTGTTTCATTATAATTCTTGATATAATCGAAATGGATTTTTACAAAGTATTAATCTAGTGTCTGCATGTTGGAATTATTAATTGAAACATGTATCAGGGAATATTCACTCAAATAAAGAGTTTATAGTGATATCATCACTTCTAGATGTTTTAAGGAAATTTGGTGATTAAACTGGCACTAGTAGTTCAATGGACTAGCTACCCATCAAGTCTTAACACCAAGACGAGATCTTGTATGTTAATCACCATATAAATTAAAAAAGGATCTAGAAGGAAAAACTAATATAAGCGCAAAACGGTAATTTTACCCTTTGTTGTGTGGATGACTATAATAAGGTTCTAAATAGGGTTTGCAATTGGACATAAAATATGTGTTCTAATAATACTTAATAATTTAGGAGTTCAACTAATTGTCTTTAGTAGAATGACATTTAGTTAATAAGCTAGAATGAATTCTAATGAGATTAAATTAATTCTGGGCTTATTGGAGCTTGAATTACCAAAGTCCAATAAGATTCCCCACTTGGCTTCTAGGAAGGTTATCAAGCTAAGTAAGAAATATAAATGGAGATTTTAGAAGCCCATAATTGAATATTGGGCCTACTCTAATTAATGGTTAATTAGAAGCCCAAATGTACATTTAGAAATGGGTTATATTTTGATTTAATGCTATTGATTAGATTAATTATATTAAAACAATTTTTTTAAAGAAAGGAGTAGCACTTTCGGTTTTATTAGGGTTGAATGTGCAGCTTCGCATTTAACATTCAAATGCTAAATAAAGATGGTCTTTATTACGGTTTATCGTCATTAAATGGAGTTATGAACCATTAAATGGTTTAATGGTTATATTTTAATGTTAGCATATAACCTATTAGCATTCATTAGATTAAAGAAGAAAGATGTGCATTGGATGGACCATCTTCCTTCTTCCATCTTCCAAAACCAAAATTGGTAGGTCATGTATAGTTTAATAGTCTTTTCATATAGCCACCTCAAAGATAAATGAGAAGAGTCTCATTTATTGGCTACTTTATGATTGATTAATGAAAGAAGTGATGCATTGGATGCTATTCTCTTCTCCATACTATGCATAACCGAAATTGAGCGTGTAAGAAAGTGTTCTTGCATGGTTTGGCTCTCTTCCTCTTTTCATGTATGAGTGAACCGAAATTTGCAAGAGAAGAGTCTCATTTTTGGTTCATTTTTCTTCTAAGAAAAATCTCCTCCAAACATTTCTTCTCCTTTCTCACTAAATGATTTTGTTAACCAAATTGTCCTAGAAGAACAAGAGGTAAATCAAATTCGTTAAGGATACAACAACAAGGAGAAGATAGATTGCTAAAGGAAAAGATTCAAAAGAAAAGGTTTAGGATACAAGAAGAAGGAGATGATAGTTCAGCGAGGAATTAAAGCTGTAGCAAAGGAGTTGGTAATACTCTTCATCTTACTTATGTTTATTATTATCCTTTTATCATATCATGTATGGATTGGCATGATGATTTGGATATGTTGCTTCCAATGCAAAGATGATTTCTAAAAAGTTTTGAAATCTACCGGTTCTTCATATATAGCATACTTTCTTTTTCCTATCCAACAATATACAAATATATGTAACAATTCAATACTCCACAATTTAAACTCACAACTCATAGTTACCAAGATGTTATCACAAAGAACATGTCATGTAATTTATTCATCATAGCCTAACACTCAATTATGCGTCATGTTTAACAAATCAATGATGAATGCATAACCAATGGCTCAAGAGTTCCATAGAATAAAACGAATAAATAGAAGTTTATACCGTGAACAAAACAAGTCCAATTTCGTAGTATCTTGTGGCCTCAAGTGGGAAGCTGAGAGAAGGCTATATGTCGACGTGCATGTGACTAATGAAATGCTCCTCTCTTGCCCAAACACAATCAAATTTCAATGCTTAACTCATTTCACACACATTCGTACTTTTCATACTCATCATCCTTTTTCCTCTTTTCATTGATACAAAATGCCATGACATAGCATGATCACAATTGCAATTCAATTTTACAATTTCCATAGTTCAAAACAAGCAATTTAACATAGAACATACAATCAAGTAAGACAATTTTCCTATACTACACAACAACTATAAATATATTACCTACCTAATTTCTCTAGACAATCCAAGTTCAATGTTGTCTTTCCTCTTGCTCTTAGATCAGGCTTGCTTGGTTTCCTATAACAAACCAAGTTCTCATTCAAATAACAATCAAAGGAAATTCGTAAAGCTTCAATAATAAAAAATGCTAAAATTGACTATAATCCTTTCAAAACCTAGACTTTCTAGTCAATTTTGCATGATCATTATAATCAGGTAAATGAAATAATTTTGTTACACTTCATTCTAGAAAAATATTCTTCATTGTCTTAAGTTTCCAATGACATTAAAATCATTCAATTTGGATTAGTAATCCGAAAGTTATTCAATTTGTATTAGTAATCCGAAAGTTATACTCCAAAAATTTTTGGACTGCACTTATACTAAGATGATATTCTATGCTCAACTTCCTTCCAACAATCGATATCCTTAGAGGCTGAATTTAAACTTAATTTCTTCATAAAACTTGTATCCCTATGTCTCTAGTTTACTCCAAATTAGAAATCACTCCATTTTGATAACTATACAAAATTTATGCTCAAAATTAAGAAGCATGTTCGGTGCTGGAAAGTTCGAAATCAGGAGTTTGTCACAACGAAGTTCACCCTTCAAGTTGGCTGCAGCGAACTAAGGAATGTTGGCCACAACGAACTTTGACAGAGGCAATGCAGACATGTTTCATTTTCCATATTTTTTCCCACCTTTCACATATAATCCATCTTAAACCTAAACCATCCCTTCTACTTCGTTTTCAACTCCATTTCAACCCCAAAATCATTCACAAATACCTCATAATCTATCTTTTATCATTAACCCTAAAAGATTAAAACATTTACCTATATCATTCATCAACAACTTCCTACACACATTCAACTTCATATAACCACACTCATGATATTTAAAGCATAACTTACTTGATTAAGCTCCAAATTCTTCAAACTCTTCAAGATCTCCAAAACCCTAGCTTCCTTCTTTCTTTTTCTTCTTTTCTTCTCACACCCACAACACTCTCCTTCTTTCTCTCTTCTCACTCACAATTTTTTCTTCTTCTACACTCTTAATAATCATAAAATGTCCCTTTTTTCCTCCAACATAAGCCTTATGTCCTTTAACCCTAAGAGATCTTCCAATTCTACCCCTTTTTTCATTAAATCCATCTACTTACCTTAGGCCATAATTTAATACCTTAACTCAATTCTAAAAGTAATTAAACAATTAAATGAACAAATGAATCTTAAATAACCAATTAACAAATAACTTAATAAAATAAAATAAAATTTTATGGTCCAACAATTCTCCCCCTAAAAGAATTTCGTCCTCGAAATTCTTACTTGAGTCTACAAAAAGGTGTGGATACTTCTCCTTCATTGCTTTCAAAGACTCCCATGTTGCCTCCTCCATCGAATGGTTCTTCCATAAAACTTTAACTAGCTTCACAACCTTGTTTCTCAAAACTTTTTTCTTCAAATCTAGGATCTCCACTGGTTGCTCCTTATACGTCAAATCCTTCCTTAACTGAACCTCCAAAGGTTTGAACAATGTGTGTAGGATCAGACCAATACTTCCTCAACATTAATGCATGGAAGACATTATAAATCTTAGACAATTCAGGGGACAAAGCTAACTTATAGGCTAAAGGCCCAATCTTCTCAATAATCTCATAAGGGCCTATGTATCTCAGACAAAGCTTGCCCTTTTTACCAAACCTTATAACCCCTTTCTATGGAGAAGCTCTAAGAAACACTTTGTCTCCAGCTTCAAATTCCATCTCTTTTCTATGTGCATCCTCATAACTTTTCATTGTCTTGAGCTTCTTTAATTCTCTATTTCACCAATTTAATCTTATCAACTGTTACTTGCACCAACTCAGGCCCTAAAAGCCTTCTTTCACCTTCCTCATCCCAACAAATAGGAGTTTTGTACCTCCTACCATACAAAGCTTCATAAGGTGCAATCTGAATTCTCGAATGATTGGAATTATTGTAAGCAAATTCGATTAAAGGAAAATGATCATCCCATAAGCCCTTGAAATCCCTAACACAAGCTCTCAAAATTACCTTTAAAGTTTATATTATCCTTTTCGATTGTCCATCGGTCTGTGGATGGAAAGTATTACTAAAGTGCAACTTAGTTCCTCCTGTAAGTTTTCCCAAAATCTGGAGGTAAACCTAGGATCTCTATCCAAAACTATGGAGTTTGGAATCCCATGCATTCTGATTATTTCATCCACATATTTCTTCCCCAAAGCCTTCAAAGAATATGTCTGCTTAATTGGCAAGAAATGTGCTGACTTGGTTAGCCTATCCACTATCACCCATATGGCATCATGTTTTTTGTTGGTTCTGGGCAACCCCATCAAAAAATCCATCATAATCTTTTCCCACTTCCATTCAGGCATAGACAAAGGCTTAAGCTTACCTGAAGGTGCCTGGTGCTCATCTTTGACTTGCTGAGACACTAAGCATCTTTTAGTATACTCTGCAATATCCTTCTTCATTCCCTTCCACCAAAAATGCTCTTTTAAATCTCTATACATTCTTGTACTCCCCAGGTGCATTGCATAGGGAGCATTGTGTGCCTCATCAAAAATCTCATCTTTCAGCTCTTGCATTTCTAGAATACATAATCAGTTACCTATCACCATCAATCCATCTTCTCTTATCTCTATTTCAGAAGGTTTATCATTTTTAATCTCTTCTCTGAGCCTGCTCAAGTACTCATCCCGTGCCTGCAATTCCTTAATCTTCTCATTTAGCACTGGCCTTACCTTATAGATAGCCAATATACACCTAGATTCAGCTTGCCTCAATGTCACCCGAAGTTTGGCTAATTCCTTAAAAAAAGGAACGTACACTGTCTCCATTTGTGCCATAGTCAATTTTCTACTCAATGCATCCGCTACTACATTAGATTTCCCCAAGCGGTAGTCTATCATCAAATCATAATCTTTCAGTAGCTCTAACCATCTTCTCTATCTCAAATTAACTCCTTTTAGCTCATCAGATACTTAAGGCTCTTATGGTTTGTAAATACCTTAGTAGTAACTCCATACAAGTAATGTCTCCATATCTTCAATGAAAAAATTATGGTAGTTAATTCAAAGTCATGCGTAGGATAATTCACCTCATAAGGTTTTAATTGTCTAGAAGCATAAGCAATCACCTTATCTCCTTTCATCAATACACAACTCAATCCCTTTCTTGAGGCATCATTATATATTATATATCCATCACTACCCGAAGGCAAAGTCAAAATCGATGCACTTGTCAATCTGTACTTAAGCTCCTCAAAACTCTTTTGACATTCATCTGTCCACACAAACTTCTGATTCTTCCTTGTCAATTTGATGAGTGGAGCTATTATTATTAAAATGCCCTTCACAAACCACCTGTAACATCTGGCTAAACCCAAGAAACTCCTCACTTCAGCTACATTCTTAAGTGCTTCCTATTTCACAACTGCTTCTATCTTTCTCAGATCTACGTGCACTCTTTGCTTTGAAATCACATGTCCAAGAAATGCCACTTCCCTTAGCTAAAATTCACATTTGTCAAATTTAGCATACAACTCATTCTTCCTCAATGTCTCCAAGGCAATCCTCAAACGTTCCCCATGCTCCTCATCATTCTTGGAATAAAACAATATATCATTAATAAAGACAATGATAAATTTGTCTAAGAAAGACTTAAAAATTCTATTCATTAAATCCATGAAGGCTGCAAGTGCATTCTTTAACCCAAAAGGCATGACTAAGAACTCAAAGTGGCCATACTGTGTTCTAAAAGCAGTCTTTGGAACATCAAAGTCCTTTATCCTCAATTGGTGATAACTTGATCTTAAGTCTATCTTAGAAAAGACTTTTTCCCCTTGCAATTAATCAAACAAATCATCTATATGTGGGAGCGGATATCTGTTCTTGATGGTGACATGGTTAAACTTCCTATAATCCACACACATCCTCAATGATCCATCTTTCTTCTTTATAAAAAAGACCGGAGCTCCCCAAGGTGAAGAGCTCAGCCTTATATACCCTTTCTCCAATAATTCTTCCAATTGCTCCTTAAGTACTTTCAGTTCTGTCGGAGCCATTCGGTTAGAAGGAATTGAGATCGGTGTAGTACCCGAAAGAAGTTTAATGGGAAACTCGATCTTCCTAGGTGGGGGTAGTCCTAGTAATTCCTCGAGAAAGACATTCGGAAATTCCATTACCACAAATATTTCCTCAAACTTCCATCCATCGTCCTTCGTGCCTACCACATAGGTAAAAAATGTTTCACACTCTTTCTTCATCATTTTCTCTGCTGTCAGAGCCGAAACAACTCTAGGCGGGCTTGCTTTTCTGTCTCCCACAATCACCACCTTTCTACCATTTTCCAACCCAAACTCTACTATCTTCCGTTTGTAATTCAAATTAGCATTATACCTCTTTAATGTGTCCATGTCTAAAATCACATCTAATCCTCCCATCTTTAATGACATCAAATCCACTACTAACTGTTCCTCGCCAATATATATCTCATAGTCTCCATAAACTTGGCTAATAACAATATTCTGGCCGATTGGAGTACTCAATATCAGTGGAGTATCCAGTGAGCTTAAATCTCTATCATACACAGTTCTACCCGATGAATCAAAAGAGTGGGTAGACCCCAGATCAATTAAAACAACAACACTAGCATCAAACAAGTTAACCGTACCAGTCACAACTTCTGGAGTGACCTCTGCATCCTCCCTTTTCATTGTAAACACCCTATCCGGTACTTACCTCCTTGGTCTCCCTAGAAGACTCACCCTTTTTGTTGCATCAAAATTGCCCACTTCAGTTGTAGTTTTGTGTCCCACAGTCTCAGTTCTCTTCGAACCTTGCATCTAAGTGAAGTGAATTACACGTTAGTATAGTCTTAATATTCGATATACAAAATGCACAAGAAGGGGGGGTTTAATTGTGCATCCGTTTTTGAAAACGATCCCCTTTAAAACAAACTTCTTTTTAAAAAACATTTACTTTCTCAAACAATTGAAAAAACAGTATCATGAAGTATTGCAATCTACTTCAAAGTATTTATATCAACAATGAAAATTAAAAGTTGAGAGTTGAGAGATGAGAATCGACACAACAGTTTTATACTGGTTAACTCCAAACCGTGGGCTACGTCCAGTCCTCATAATCCTTTCTGAGATTTCACTATACTTCTCAAAAATACAAGTATTCTTTTTGCCGAGCCTCTTCAGGTCTCTTACAACAAGTATTTTTTTTTGACTTAACCTCTTCAGGCTATCAGCTTTCTTCCTTCTACTGAAAGATGTTTCAAGCTTTGTTACAGACAATAGTAGCTCTAAGTTTAGCACAATAAAATTTCTAGCCTTTTTGAAAATCGCTGACAAAATCACTAACTTTTTCAATCTTCGACTCTGAATCGTATTTGTAGCCTTCATCTTCAACTGCTTCTTGATAACTGCTTCTTTCTTTTTGTTTCTTGATCTTTAAAGAAACAGTTATTCAATTGAATTTTGTAACTAACTCAAACTGATTAATCATCCGATGTAGTATCGAGCCTTCGTCTTCGATTCTTTGATCTCATTTTCTTCTGTCTCATTTTTAGCACTTCGTCTCATTTTGCTTTCTACTTGCTTATCATTTCTATCGTCTCATTTTTTGCTTTCTGCTTGCGTCTCATTTTCTATCGTCTCATTTTCTTCTTGCGTCTCATTTTTCTATCGTATTATTTTTGTATCTGCTTTGCGTCTCATTTTTATTGCATCTCATTTCTTACGTCTCATTTCTATATCTGCTTTACGACTCATTTTCCTCTTGTGTCTCATTTCTGTCTTGCGTCTCATTTCTGTCTGCTTTATTATTTGGTTTTCATTAAAATTGTTAATCGTAAAGTCATTTTGACTTAACAATCTCCTCCTTTTTTATGATAACAAATAATCATAAAATGAGAAAAAATTGTAGCAAAAATAATTAATGAAAGAATATAGCTAATAACAAAAATCTTCTTCTTCTGTTCTTTTCTTCTCTTCTTGTTCTCCCCCTATCTTTGTCATTTCTTTCTCCTTTTCTCCTT
>JANTNU010000005.1:25732083-25748122 GCA_024752395.1 Erythroxylum havanense | reverse complement strand
TACCAACATTGAAGAGAAGTTCACCAACTATCCTATGCCTCCTGTCTATAAGTAGGCAGGAGATGAAGAACAAAACACACAACAAAACAGATAGAGAACAAAGAGAAAACCAGAGCATTGTTCTTGCTCTTAAGTTAGGAAATATACTCCTAAAGAGTTGGTGAGTGACAAAATAGTGAGGTTAGTATTTTTAGGTTAGGAAACACCTTGTGAGCTACTATTTTGATTTATCTCTGTATACCTACTATTTGTAATAGTAGAAGAAATATTCTGAGTTTTTTCCATGGAAGAAATATTCCTTTTCACAAAATACACCCGCTGCGCCCAACATTCGGTTGTTAATTGTTTGGTAAACAAAGAAAGGGTCAAATTTCAAAATTCCTATGATTCAGACTGGTCGAGACGTAAAGAGTCTGAATGAATTCTAGTGATATTAGGGTTTTAGTTTATGATTTCTTGTGTTTTTTGAATTAAATTGTAGAAGCTTGAAAATGAAGTCTCATTTATAGATTAGATAGACTGAGATGGAGGAAGAGCATAAAGGAAGATAAAGAAGTATATTTAGAGATATAAGAGCCTCAATCACACGTGGGTTTAATTTGAGGTTTGAAGGCGTAATTGAATTGGTATTGAGCTTTGTTTTAGCTATCTATGGATTTTGATTAATAATACTTCTGTATGCTTGTGATTTTGCAGTGACCTTTTACTTATCTTGTTGATGACTGTTATGCCAACTATAGAAGGAAAGACCACTTAACTTGCCATCTTATATAGCATGAAGGGAAAGTCTTCAGATGTCCAATTGAGAGTTGCAATCATGAATTTTCATTCACTGATAATGTTAAGAGACATGTGAGAGAACTTCATTGTGCAGACTCCCCCTCTGTTAGTCAGGAGGAGTGTGCTTACCTAGAAGCAGGTTGTGGCAAGGTGTTCAAATATCCTTCTAAGCTAAAAAAACATGAAGATTCACATGGCAAGTCATTTGTCCATACAATTCTATTATACTCTTTCCTGTTTTAGTATTTTTCTTTTTTGTAGGGAAATTCATATAGATGGTTGCACAGTTATGTGATGGAATAGTTATTCTTTTAGAAATAGTAGAGTTTGTATTTCTTCTCTGTTCTGGTTTGTTTTTTTGGACATTTTCAAGCATATGGAATTCTTACAACTTCCCTGCTGATGTAATTCTAATAATAATCATTTCATTGCAGTTAAACTGGATTCGGTGGAGACAATCTGTTTGGAACCAAGGTGTCTGAAGCATTTTTCCAATGATAAAGGTTTAAAGGCCCATGTCAAGTCCTGCCATCAATATATTAATTGTGAGGTTTGCTGGACTAAACAGCTAAAAAAGAACATCAAGAGGTTTGTGGGACTATATGTATAGAAGATTTTAGGGTTTGGCTTTGAGTGAACTATCTGCTAAGATTGATTACTTTTTTACGATATAGATAAATTGTATGAAAATAATGATGCTTTTTTTACACGTATGATTTTGAAGGTTTGAGTTGAATCTCAAAGCTTTGATTTTGAAGGATTGAGTTGAATTTCAAAGCTTTCATATACAAAGCTTATGCAAATCTATACAACTTCTATGGAATAGCAAAGCATACATAGAATTATTATCCAGTGCCCTGTTTCAAAGATTCAGTTTATAGGAATTACAACAAAGCATCTGAAAGATTTTCTGTCTATATTCCAAACCTACCAATCCATCAATCAATCTAAATTCAACAACTCATCAACTAAAGAGATGATAATTCTTCATATAGTTCTATACAAAAAAAGAGTGGATCGTAGGTTATGGAATAAAAAGCACTAATAGTTATTTAATTAAATAAATATTTTGTCCTAATTAATAATTTTAGGATTTAAAAATAACTTCTATTAAAATATTATCATCAATTAAAAAATTATTATTACCTATTTTTAATCGAATTTGTGATTAAGGGGACGTTTGGTTCATAGAGGGCAATGGGAATGAAAATAGGAATGAATATAGTGAGGAATGATAATGGATATAATCATTATATTTATGATGGTTGGTTAAGATGAAGGAATGATTATCATTACCATTGATAGTGGTTGGTTTGTTAAAAATCTTGAAAAATAAAATTTTATTTTTATATCAAATTTAAATATAATTTAATTAATTATATTTTATGAACCCTATTTCTAATGACAGAATGTTTAAAATCAAGTATATTTTGGTATTTTATTTTCAATAGCTCTTGAAGAAAAAATATTCCAATATTTTCTTGCATCAACATATCATTGGTTATATAATATCCTCAAAATATAATTTAATAATCCAAAATATTGTACAATTTATCGACATAACCTAATATCCACCATTCCATTGCTATAGTAAAATTAAGTAACATAATTTAATACAATTTACATTCCTTTGATAATACAAATGATATAAAATATCTTTCACATATACAATACCTTAACTAAAAGCCTTCAATTGATGCAAAGTAGCGTAGAACTATTTTTTTACTTAAAGAAAAAAATTGACTCTTTTCTCTCCAAAGTAGAAGTTCATTTTGCTACTCAAACACTCAAAACTCATCGATCGCCGTTTGTATTTCCCTTGGAACCTGTCCTTCTTATCCCTTTAATGCCATGTTCTAGTCAGCCTCTGTTATGTGATGTTCATAACCATGTATTTGTAAATTTTAATAAGGTTTTAAGTCTTGATTGCTGCTAAGTCAACTTCATCACACCATTGAACTTTGTACGATCTGTTTATATGATTTCTAGATGGCCATTATATGTTATTAACAAGGCTTGCAGAATTTGGTTGAAAGGTTCAGCAGCCAGGGAGAAGACAAGCAAAGGATCTTCATTTCTTCAAGACTACTCGATACATCATATATTGCAATAAGAGTCAGGATTCAACAGGAACTAGAAAGAAGGCATTTTGTTTCCTCACTCATTGAAACTATTAAAAAGAATTCTGAGTCATCAAACATTGCTAATATATCTGTCTTCCTGATGTTATGAATAGTCTCAATCAACTCAGAATAGGATTTTTACTTGCATTTGATGGGGCACATACATTTCATCCGGACACAAACTTAACTAGATTACCTGGAGATTATTAGATTCTTACAAGCAATAAGACAAACAAGTACTCAAGTAGTGGCTCAGTTGGATACCACTCCCTGCAAAACGGCTACCATCGGTCATCACCAACTCCTAAATTAGAGTGAAAGACAATTATTGAAGCCCAATATATATGACAATACAGAGCAGGATGAATGGTTCCTTATCGATGAATGAAATGGATTATGCATGAACGCAAAGTGTGACTACAAAGGCTAGGGGTCCATATGCTAATAATAGATAAATGTTTCAGGAGGCCGACTATATCAATCCTACCACTAATAACTAGAAAGATATGAGCAATCATTCATGAGATTTGTGGCTTGAAATTCATATTAGAAACTTATAGCTTCTACATTAACAGACAACAAATTGTACAGAAAAATATGACAAGTTTTACTGACAACAGTCATCTTGAAACATCTAGCTATTAAAAGCTACATTCCACTATTTGAAATCGGTATTATCCATCCAAATGCCACTGAAACTTTTTCACCAGATCAACAAACATCTTATGTGTAAAACCAGTAATTCTTACCCATGAATATCACAGATACAATCAAAATAAATCCTAGCTTTATGAACTGATAACTTTGAATGGATGTTTGCGTTCTGCTCCTTATTGAGAACTAACTATGACTCAAATAGAATGGCCTGATTAGGCAAAAACAACACTCCTTGCCTAAAAACTGAAATATCATCTGTATTGTGAGAATTGTTGATGAGGCATGCCAATGACAATGATGATCAAAACGAGATGATAATTATTATGAGCAGGAAATTCAACAAATTTAGGAAGGAAAACTTTTGATACCAGCCACCACACATCATCCAAGTCATGAATTGTGGTAAAAAGAATTGCAAAAAGAAGCGAGCTAGGTGGATTGAAGGTTTTATAATCCTTAGAGTTGATAGGTAATGGGAACAAAAGTAATGAGCATGACCAAGATTTTATCTTTAGCACCGTGATATCACATAAGAAAACAAGGTAGCTAAAGACTTACTGAAAGGGTGACACATCTAAATTCCATATAAGGTTAGTAAGCTGTGAGCACTTTTGATGGCATTCGACTGGCTGTGTGCACTGCAGTAACCCAGAAAATTCTTTTCCTCTCATATCTATTCAAAATGAAGCCATTAGAATAGACTTGAATACCAATTCTACTTAAAATAATTGAATGTCCAATAAAAGGTTAAAATCAAATGGAAAAAAGATTTTCATGTTATGTCTGCACAATTTTTTTCATTGATGCAAGAAGTCTTCTTTCTAGTTGTTTTGTGAAATCTCCTCATAAGAATGTATAATGCTTCACGGATCCAATGAGGTTTACCTTCTAAGTGTAGCAACAATTTCAGCACATTGTTGAATATTTGCACTACTTGAAGCAGCACACTTGTAAAGCTCAAGCATTAGTTGGTAGCAGTCCTATAGAAAACATAGAATACTCAGTTAACCTATTAACATTCAAAGAAATTACATAAATCCTTTTTCACTATTTCAATTATAAAGCAAATGTAACTAATTATTAGAACGAACAAAAATTGAAGTTACAGAAAAGACACTTTGTCTGGGTTGGGAGAAAATACCAAAGAATATAAACACAAAGCCAGAAATGCTAAGGGATCTGATCAACAGAAACTAGAAAAAAACCCAATATAATTCTCATACTTTCCTTTACAATACCAACCAAAAAACCCCACTTCAAGATCAACTTCAAAAAGCCAAATCAGAGAAGAAACAATTCCTATCCAAATGGTGCTTTAACCCCAAATCGGAGAGCTTGATCTAGTAGTAGGAAAGAGAGTTAACAATTTCCCTGGATCAAAAATGGTATAGAATTAGAAACAGGTGTGTGTTGTAGAAGCAGAGAAAGAAACAAAAGTGTGAGAAAAATTTATTGGTTTATGGTAGCTGATACTTCGATGGTGGAACTTTACGCATGTGGTGAGGAAATGAAAAAGACTACAGATGCGTGTAATCAGAGCCAGACGAAGTGAGGAGAGCGAAGTAGCGAAGACATGGGAACGCACACCAAAAATATGTGAAAGAATGACTCCCATTCCTCTGGATTACTAGAGGAATGAAGCAATGGCCTAAACCAAAGAATCAAAATAAAAGCTCTGTATTCATACTAACTTACCAAACACAACTTTTGATTCCATACCCATTCCTCTTTACTCATACCTACTAAACAAGCATACCCTAAATATACCAAAAGTTGTTATAAATTTAATATAAAAATTTTGTGTAAGTCGATACTATATCAAAACATAAATTTCTAACTATGTAGTAACTTTCATGTTTATCTTTTTCTAATATTATTTAATAATTTAATAGTTGTTTTGTTACCAAAAGAAGTATAATTTTCTTAAATTATTATATATAAACAAATAGTAATTTGATAAAAATGTTTTTATAATATAACAATTTAAATAAAAATATATTACAATTTTATATAATTTTTGAATAATATTCACAAGTTAAATATATTACTCATTTTAAATTAAGAGATAAAATAATTTAACATCATCGATTAAGATCCTGAATTTATACCTCCAGTTGTATTTGAAGATGTTGAAGTTAAACCTACATAAGAAGACCCTTATAATTTTTTAAAGTCATGTCCTTATAAGTCATTTTACACATAAACAGCTAATACTCAACAACTAATTTTATTAAACATCAAATGACAAATTGCTAAGGCAATCAGCTGGTCAAATCAGCTGATAATTACAACTATTAGCTAACAGCTAATTGCCAAACAGGGCCTTTGTTTTCAAATTTGTTGGAGTTCTTTTCTTTCAGGATGATGTATATAAAACATCCCAAAGTAAGTGTGAATATCAGGTTGTCAAGTTTTGAGATAACAACCTAGTTTGAAAGCCATTGTGTAATATTTGTGAGGGAGTTTCCTGGAGTAGGCCGTAGGCATTTCATTGTAACAATGTCCCATATTCTATTGGTGAAAGGGCACATGAAAAATAAGTGGTCTCTTAATTCCTCCTATGCCAAACACATAGGACATATTCTATCAACTTGTAGGTATGGAATTTTGTCAGTGGTATTAATTTTGTTTTTGATGGTCAGTTTGTTTAAGACCTTACTCCAAACGATATTATGCCAATCAACCTTAAAGCATCTTCTTCTTAGTAAGTCCTTGATAAGTTTATTACATAGTTTGTGTACTGGTTGGTCTTTCTAGTAGATTTGGAGTAGATGGATTAAGAGGGTATGTGGGTTGTAAGTTTCTCATGGTGAGAAGTGGTAGGATTAATGAAGTTCCTAAGGTGCACAGAGAGCGAAGAAGTTGACCTTGGCATAAGTAATTGTTAAACTAAAAGGACATCAGCTTTCTATTCCCAATTCTACAAGAAACATCATCTTGGATCACATCCCTCAAATTTAGTAACTGGTTCAGGAAATGAGAATTTGAGGTGTTTTTGTTTATTTCTCATATACATACGCCTTTGAGGAAGTATGAGTGTAACCATCTTATCCATATTGAGTTTTTATCCACTAATATCCACCATAATCTTTTGAGGATCAATGCGTGATTGGTTGTCTTAATTGAAGAGATGCCAAGTCCTCCTTTTTTTTAGGGAAGTTTAAGTCAGACCATTTGACTTTAGCTGCCCCTTTTGCACCATTTGGATGACTCCATAAAAAATCTCTGAACATCCTTTCAATTGTTTCGATGATGTTTTACGATAGGAAAATATGGGAACTTAAATATATTTGAAGTGAGTTGAGGACCAATTTGATAAGTTGCAACTTACCCATATAAGACAAGAACTTGTTCGCCTCAGACTTGATTCTCCTCTTAATTTTTTCGATGAGGGGTATGCAGTTTATCAAGTTGAGTCCTTTGGTGGAAAGCAGTAGCCCCAAATATAAGAGCGGAGAATATTTAGAGTGCATTCCAATGTATAGGCACCTTTAGAAATTAAAAAAAGACTTTTGTTTAGAATGAGGTGCAATCTAGAAAATATTTTGAAAGTGTTAAGATCCTTCATGAATGTCTAATTGAATCCATTTTCTCCTTGTAAAACAAGAGGAAATCATCTACAAAACAAAGGTTAGTAAACCAATCTTCATATATTTTGAATGATACTTGAATTTGGTGTTGAGTTCCACTTCTTGCTTGATGATTAAATTAAGAGTCTCTATGCATTCTTAGTTTCTTCCTCAAATTAACTCTACAATCAAAGGTCAACATACATTACAAAATTTAATTTCATCCAATACAATTCACCAATAATTTAAGAACTAATAATTCAACATATACAATTACACATATACATATTATACAATTCATTGTGTATGATTACACTATTTAACTATAAAGAAATACACTTGCAACTATAAGTTTACAAGCTATTTTATGTAATCACATAATTCAAGTATAAATTAATTTATTTTGGGTGCTTATACAATTCAATTTGTAATGCTTATCATTATTTTGTTTTCTTGATTAATTTTAGTCAACATTGTTTTTGAAATTCTAATCCTCAACTTTAATTTAAAAATATTTTATTTACCAATTTTAAGCAATATTCTTAGTTTCCTACTCTAACTAGCTCCACAATCAAGAGTCAACATACACGATACACTATACAATTTAATTTCGTTCAACACAATTTACCAAGAACCAACTGTTAGGAACCCTATACCTAGGCCTCTATTAGTATATACTAGGAAGGCTAAAAGGAGGTTAATGAGAGAAGAGTGACCAAATAGAAATGAATAGGGGGCTAATTAGCAAATAAAGATAACTAAAGCTATTAGGTCAATGGGGGTAGGGAGAAGAAGGGATTATCATGTATTTTTCCTTTTGGAAGCCATTATCAAGGATTGAGGCTTTGCAGTTGTTAGTGGGGGGAGAACTCTTGGAGTCTCCATTGTTATCTTTTCCTTTTTCTACTACTATTCAATATAATGTTGTTCTCTTTTCCTACTGTTGTTGGTGTGCTTTGTTATTGCTTTACTGTTGTGTTCTACTTCTATGTTTTATTTCCTATATGGGTTGTTAAAAGCTAAGGGTTCTAACATTGGTCTGACATGTTAGATCATTAGGGGTGAGTGTTGAGGCAAGAGTGGGTTCATTGAGGGAAGAGTGGGTGCATTGGAGCAGAGTTAGTGGCAAATCAATGAGGAGTTATTAGCCATCTCAAAAGCCTTTAAATACCTAACCAAGGTAGTAGAGGACATACAGGATGGAGGAAGACATGCTAGAAGGGGGAAAGAACACTGAGAGGTAGAGGTTTCCAGCAAACCTGCACCAGACCCAACTTCAGAAACCAAGTCACGCAATTAGGCCCTGGGTCACTACTTAAAACCTCTGATTTTGACTAAGCCAGGGCACTGCCGGACACCAACAATTTCATAGGAGCTATCTAAGACTAAACTAGATGTTTTTAAGAAACAAAGTCGAAAGATAGACCTTCCCAATTTTAATGGGTATGACCCATATGGTTGGGTGACTCGGGTAGAGATGTTTTTCTCTATTGAGGGAAGCCCGGTATATCTGAAGCTTGCATTAGCTCAGATAAGCTGTGAAGGAGGTACCATTGACTAGTTTTCCCATTGTAAAGCTTTTGTTCATGGATTAACTGGGGAAAAATTTAAAGAAGAGTTGATTTCCCAATACAGTGGCCACAAACACATCAATCTATACAAATAACTCTTGTTATTACGATAAAATGGAACATTAGACAAATATATAACAAAGGTTAAGATGTTGATATCACAAATTTCCCATATCACTAAAAAGTAGTACATCAGATACTTTATAGGGGGACTTACGAGACGAGATAAGAAGAAGGGTGAAGACACACTAGCCCAATAGCCGTATGATCCTTATTGAAGTGGCCAAAGATGTGGAAGAGGGGTTATTAGGGGAAAGGCTGCTAAATAATCAAAAAATCTTCTCCAATACAACTAATGAGAAGAGATTTTCTGGGGTGAGTAGAGTTATTATCCCAACAACTACTCGATTTCCTTCTAGTGGCGTTTGGGGTAACAACAAAGAGGGAAAACAGAGCAGGGGCGGAGTGGTAGAATTGTATGGGTCTGTTAGAGTGAGGAGTAGCAGTGTGGGGAGTAGTGGTGAGTGTGGACATAAGGCAAGTAGTGGGAATCTCCCTAAGGGTATTATTAACTTGAATTACCAAAAGTTGTAGGATAGGAGAGCAAAAAGGTTATGATTCAAATGTGGGGAATGCTTTACACCCCTTCACCAATGTGTGGGAAGGCAACTTAGACCCATGATTTTAGAAGACAATGAGGAGCACAATGGAGAGGAAGAATGGGTCAAGTTAAAGCAAGACAAGAAGAAAGAAATTGAAGAAGTATCATGGAATGCTATTGAACTGTATAAAGTAATGGTAGCAAATACGAATAACCAAGAAACCATGAGGGTCGAAGAGAGAATAGGGGGAGCATATGTCCTTGTATTAATTGACAGTGGGGCCACTCATTATTTTATTTTTTTCAAAGGTAGCGAGTTCTATGGGGTTGGAAGTGGATGAGAATTCCATTTATGGGATCACCTTTGGTGATGGGCGTAGAACAGTAGGCAAAGGGCAATGTAAAAGAATGAAGATAGAGGTTTGGTCCAAGTAGTTCACAATAGATACATATAGGTTTGATCTTTGTGGAGTTGATGTAATATTGGGAAATATTTGGCTAAAGATGTTAGAGGACGTTCAGATGAAATGGGAGAAAATATGGATGGAGTTTGAGGTTAATAGAACAGTGGTGGTTCTATAAGGGAATACCAAATGAGGTGATATGTGCTCAGCTTTGAACCAAGTGTGTCATCCCCTTTGTTTCAAAGTAAAGGGTTTATTATGGTCAAGGGGGAGACATCTAACACCAATCTAATGGGATAATGAGCTAACTTCAATCCAAAGAGAGGAGCTAGAGGGATTATTGGAACAACTTTATGGGGTTTTACTGAACAAAAAGGGTTGCCACTAGCCAAACTAACAAATCATGGTATTATCTTGCGAGAGGGTGTCTTCCCAGATAGTGTTTTCCCTATAGATATGCTCACATACAGAAGGAGGAAATTGAGCGGCAAGTGCAAGAGATGTTGACGGAAGGAATAATTAAACCTAACTTTATTCCCTATTCAAGCCCTGTAATATTGGTGAGAAAGAAGGATCAGAGTTGGAGATTTAGTATAGATTATAGGGTGCTCAACAAATTAATAGTCCCAGATAAGCATCCCATCCCAGTCATTGATGAGTTACTTGTTGAACTATTTGGGGCATGTTATTTTTCCAATACAGACCTCAAGTCTAGGTACCATCAGATTAGGGTAAAAGGGAGTGATGTGCCAAAGACAGCTTTTGGGACTCATGAAGGTCATTATAAATTTCTGGTAATGTCGTTTAGTCTCATGAATGCTCCAACTACTTTTCAAAATACCGTGAATAATATTTTTAGGTCATTGTTGCATAAAGGGGTGTTGATTTTCTTTGGTGATATTCTAATATATAATTCAAATTGGTAAGATCACTTATTTTTGGTAAGGAGGGTCTTGAATATCTTACTTTCTAATCACTTGGTGGCTAATCTAAAGAAGTATTCATTTGGGGTACAGTAAGTTGCATATTTGGGGAACATTATTACAATAAAAGAGTTAAAGTGGATCCTTAAAAAATTAAGAAAATTATGGAATGGCCTATACCCAAATCAATAAAATAGTGGATTTTTGGCCCTATAAGGTACTATCATAAGTACATTTAGAATTATAGATAATTAGCAAAGCCTTTAATATAGTTGACTAAGAAAGATGGGTTTTATTGGAATGGCACACTCAAGCTATTTTTAACAAGTTAAAGCTGATAATGACTACCACCTAGTCTTAATGTTACCTGATTTTTCTAAAGAATTTGTAATAGAGTGTGATGCCTCAAAAAAAGGTACAGGGCAGCGTTGACGCAAGGTGAGAAACTTATTTTGTTTTACAATAGAGCGTTCTCAAAAAAGGGATCAGTTAAATTAGCTTATGAGAGATAATTAATAGCATTAATACTAGCAATTCAACATTGGAGGCCTTACTTATTGAACTGTCATTTCACAGTTTGTACTGATCATTAACCCTTACGGAATCTACTACAATAGAGGATAACTACTCCAACCCAATCAAGCTGGATGGCCAAAGTTCTCGGGTATAATTTTGAGGTGATAAATAAACTTGGGAATAATAATAGAGTAGTTGATGCTTTGTCTAGGATGGAAGAAGAGACAGAGTTGAAGATAGTTATTTCTTTTCCTTTATGGGTGGATAGTAAGAAATTAGCAAAAGAGGCCCAACAAGACCCTAAGTTGTAGCTCATTGTGCAGCAATTACAGCAAGATCTTTTATCTTACCTAGGCTTCTCTTTGAAACACGACATTTTATTATACAAATAATGGCTAGTTCTGTGGTCTATTTCCACATGGGTTCTTATTTTGCTACATGAGTTTCATACTACTCTTGTGGGTCGACATTCTGGTTTCCTACGAATATACAAATGACTAGCAGTCAATGTGTATTGGAAGGAGATGAAATGAGCAGTTCAAGAATTTGTGAAGGCTTGTGAGGTTTTTCAAAAGAAGAAATATATGGCAATGTCTCTTATAGGATTATTGCAACCACTTGAAGTACCTCAATAGGTGTGGGAAGATATCTTTATGGATTTTATAGGGGGTCTACCCAAATCACATGATTATGAACTGATTTTGGTGACGGTAGATTGATTGTCTAAATATGGCCACTTTATTCCCTTAAGGTAGCCAACATCTGCAAAGAGAGCACTTGAGATATTCATTAAGGAAATTATTAGGCTTCATGGTGTCCCTAAGTTTATTGTTAGTGATCGAGTGAGGCATTCGTGAGCAAGATCTACTCAAGACGCAACAAAAGTGACGGTTGATCGACTGAGACAACAAAGGGAGAGTCCTATTTTCATTCTCATAAGTTTGGCCCAAAGTTTTTTGGTCCCTTTAAGGTGATTGAGAAAGTGGGAGTTATGGCCTACAAGTTAGAGTTGCCTGAGAAAAGTCGTATCCATAATGTAGTTAATGTTTCCTTCCTGAAGGCATTCAAACACGAGGTCCCTCACTCGATCATTGCCCTACCTCCTCTTCATGATGGCCACCTGATACCTGTTCCTCACTCCATTCTACGAGTCCAGCTTAACTAGGGCAAGCAAGAAGGGTTGGTTTGCTAGATGAATAATTCTATCAAGGACGCTACATGGGAGGACCTTGCCATCTTTAAAGAGGTTTATCCCCCCGAGCTCAATGTCAAGGAGGGGAGCAATGATGCATTTGTGGGAAAGATTTTCTTAAGACGCAACAAAAGTGACAGTTGATCATCTGAGATAGTAAAGGGAGAGTGTTATTTTAATTTTATTACAATAGAGGGAGAGTCCTATTTTAATTATGTCACCTTGCTTCTATTGTATTTTTATATCTGTTATTACACTGCTATTTTAGTTGTGATTTTGTTTCAAAAGTTACGCCAAATTAGGGTTAGTAGTTGTTATTTCCTTGAGCCTATTTAAGGGGCTAATATTAATAAAAGAGACAAGCAAAAACTTATTAAAAAAATCTGAGATTGAGACTCTATGAAGGACGAGTCTCATTCTTCGAGAAAGAAGGAGAGGATGACTAAAGGGAAGGAAGTAAATCCTTCTGTGTCTCGACCCATGACTAGATCCTTCGCTAGAACTTTTATCACCAAGATTCCCATTTTATGAGCAAATTTTTAGTCAAGTAATTAGGCAGAGAAAATTCAATTCTATAAAATAGAAGTAAATGAAAATTGCCAAGTTAAGAGTTAATCAATCAATTATTAATCAAATTTTGTTATGACATTTTTTAACAAAACCTTTTTTGTGTTTTGTTTTTATATAATGAGCTTGATACTGTGGAAAGGAAAGATAATGCCACGCTTCCCTGCATCTCCTGAAGCAAGTCAGGTGCTACCGTTAATTTAGATGGCGAGAGCTAAGGGGGGAGGACGAAGAACAGGAAACTGGGGGAGCTGATGCGCAGCGTTTTGCGATAGGAGTGGGAACATACAATGTGCGCGGGAATAGGGAATTCAATTTTTTGTAATAAGGAGACAATATATATTCATATGTTTCCAGCATTGTATGACATATTGGTTGTTTTGGAATTATTCTCTGCCTTTTGTTGATTCTTGTCTCTACGATTCTCCCTCTGTTCTCTACTAATTCAGTGCCCAAACGTTCGTAATCACTGTCCGACAATTACACGCATTTTTTAACGTAACATTTGGTATCAAAGCAGACGAATCTAGGATTCATTCATAGCTGAAGGAACACGAGTTGCAGAACTTTGTAGGCTGGAGGAGACCTTGAAAGGACTCATGGAAGCTTAAGGTCGGTAGGAAAGGTTGCTATGAGAGTTGCAGGAGCGAAGTGAGAAGGTACTGTCAGAAGTGCAAAATCGAACCGAGAAGTTGGAATGAGATATAGGTGAATTACGATCATCCAATCTACTGGAAGAGTCGAAGCAAGGGGAGGGTAGTAGCATTTCAGGTCCTCCTTGGAAGACAGTTCAAGCACAAACGAACATGGATGAATTGGGGGGATCCACCAGGCTGGGTAGGATTGAGTTTCTAACGTTTGATGGTGACAACATCAAATCATGGGTGTACCGTTGCAAGCAGTTCTTCCACATCGACCAAACACCGGATAACGTGAAGGTAAACGTTGCTATTTCACACATGGATGAGCGGGCGCAAGAGTGGTACCGCTTATTCATTCGAAACATACCTAAAACGGAGGTGGTGGAATGGGGTGAGTTCACTAAGGCTCTTAAGTAACGGTTCAATGTCGAGATGTTTGATGACCCGGTGGGGGACTTTAAAGAGCTGAAGCAACTGAGCACAATCCTGGAGTATTGTGCACAGTTCGACCATTGCTCGAATAGATTGGCTTTGACGGAGGATTACTTAGTGGGGTTTTTTGTGAAGGGTCTTAAGTCGGAGATTGGGGTAGCTGTGAAGCTTCATGAACCTCAATCCCTCCATCAGGCTTATAGCTTGGCACGGAAACAAGAAGCCATCCTCACAGCGACAGGACACTCCATGATGAATCGCAATCAACCATTTAGAGCACTGAATGGGAGCAAAACTACGTTTTCTACACCATTTCATAGTACTACCAGTATTGAGGGTATTTTACCAACACCTCCCCTCCCATTTCGCTCATCATCTAGGAAAGCGCAGTCATCTTTGAAGGCGATCAATAGCAGGGATTTTAATGAAAAGAGGGCAAAGGGCTTATGTTTTTGGTGCGATGAGAAATACACTATTGGGCGCAAGTGTAAGAAACGTCAGCTACAATTCTTTTTGGTATTGGATGAGGTGAGTAACGACTAGGACTCTGAAGTTGTGGGGGGAGGAGAGCCCAGGAGGTGATGAAATAAACGAAGAAGGTCCCATGATATTTATGCAAGCTATGACTGGATTTCCGGGGAAGTTGGAGTTTAAGCAAATGCAACTCATCGGAGACCATCATCGTAGGCAAATTCTTATATTAATTGATAACGGTAGCACCCACAACTTCGTGGATGAGGCGGTGATTAAAAAGGGGACATGTGAGCTTCAAGACATAACTCCTATAACCATTAAGGTGGGAGGCGGCTTACAATTACAATGTACACAACGTTGCAACTGTAACATCCCATAACCGATGGGAAGGGTTAATTGGTAAATTGGGATGGGCTACTAGGTTAGATTGCATAATTGATATGAGCATTCATTTGGCCTCTAATTTTAGAGGAATGAGACATTTTGCACATGCAATTATATGTACATGCATTCATGACATTTCCAGGCATTTATGTGTGAATCTGAATTGTTTGTGAATTATGAAATAATTATGTCTGAAAATCTGAATTGAAATGTTCTAGGAGTGATTCTCAGTTGTTAGTGACCTATAGAAATTTTATGAAAATTTTGGGAGAAAAAGTCCAGACCTAAGAATTTTCTAGGTGATGGACTGATTGATTTTATAGTACTCGAATAACTGTTTAATGGCAATGGAAAAAAAATTAGATACATGATTTTAGGAATTTTAATATGTTGAGCCATTAGAATTTGAGGACAAATTTGACTAGAAATGAGTTTGAAAAGAAAAAGAACTTTGTGAGTAATTGAGGAAAAAAGACAAGTAGCAAGTCCTAAGTTTGATAGTTTGTTGATCAACCCTTTAAATGCCTTAGGTTTTAAATTTTCTCTTGGAAGGTTTCGGAAATCACGTTGGCAGAAAAATTGATTTTTCCCCATCTTAGGGCTTGTCTTCTTCTTCTTCTTCTTCCATTGTTGATCCTTGTTTCGATCCTCTCTATAAGACTCTTCTTGTTTGTTTGCTTTTCTTATGCAAAGACCAACCCTAAACCTTGATAAGATAAAGAATTGTGAGGTTTTGAGTGGGAGCCGTAGGGGTTGAAGAGTTGGAGAAGAAGTTCGGAAGTTTTAAGAGTGAGAACTTGATTTGCTAAGTGATCTCTTTATATGTTGTTTATTTGTTAGTTGAAATGCATTTATGATGTTTAATGTGAAACATTGTAGTGTTTGAGGTAGTTGATTTGAGTTATGGCTGATTTTAGAGAGAGATAGGTGAAAAAAATGGTCGGGAAGACGAACAGGAACCCGCACGTCGCGACGTGTGTGAGGCCCTCGTCGCAACGAGCGGTTAATTACTCGCCGCGACGAGCATGTTTAGACGTCGCGACGAGCGACCTCTTGTCGTCGCGACGTGTGTCCTTTCGCCGCGGTGAGGCTGATTTTTCCAAACTGATTTATTTTAGTTTTTGGGTTATAACTAATGATGTAGACCTCCAATTGAAGTAATTTTTGATTCGTTATAAACTAGAGAAAGAGGTCTACAATTGAGG
>JANTNU010000005.1:25708459-25719820 GCA_024752395.1 Erythroxylum havanense | reverse complement strand
GTAGCTGCAACTAGCACTAGCAATTGATCCTACAAACTTAAAATTACTTGTACTTATCATCTTTCCATTATCTAGTCTAACAAATTGAAGTGATAATAATTAACCAAATTTAAAATTAAAATAATAAACTAAAATAAATCAAAATGATTGACTAAATAGAATAAAGATTAAACTAAGAAACAATCAAAGAAAATAAGAGTACCTGGACTTAGAATCCCCCTGAGACTTCTCATGCAATCATGGTTTTGCCATTTAATTTAATGTATAGTTTATTCGATTGTAGAAATTCCTATCTTATATTAATATCTTTAGTCGAGACAATTAACATCGAATTATTGGTTGATTAACTGAAATCTCTTTCTAGTTAAAATCCCTAAGATTTCTGTAATAGATTTGTGAATTTCATTATTAGGTTTAACCCTTAACCCTTAACCCTTAACCTATCTCTAGATTTGCATATAACTTTTCTCAATGATGATAGATCTATTCATACAAAAGTATTTCTTGATCTCAATCATAATCATTCTTGAAATAATACGCAAGCAATATTAATTCAAGGATAATTAGAAACACACCATTGAATCATAATGAAATTTAAGAATAAATTAAGTTAAAATAAAATCACTATGCTATCCCAAGGTTCATCTAATCCTAATATCAATAAAATTTTGGTTGATAATCATAACAATAAGACTAAAGGGAAACTATAATGATATCATTTTTAATCTTCATGAACTGGTTAGTTGATATCTTATATTTAACATTAAAGGTATAATGTACTAGAGAACAATTTCATATGATTCTAATTGTCATTTATTTAAATGCATAAGAAGATATTGATGCATATATTTTGAATGAAAACGTGATTCATGAGTTTTTAGATATTGCTAGAGAATTTAGGACTTTTGATAGTGATGAGATATAACCTCTTTTAGAAACACAATTTTGATTTTTATTATTATTCTAAGTTTTTAGTTAAATTCAATTTCGGTTTCAATTATTAGATTTATTATACAATAATATATATTGTTGTTTTTTTATTTTATTCTTATAATTTTTACTTCTGATTTATTATATACTAATTTTATAACTGTTTAATACCAATTGAATCTTTAAATCTTAAACTTCTCCTCTTATTGGTTTGATGTCCAGTTAGATTTTTAAAACATTGAACTTAACTAAATAATCAGAAGTATTCATAATAAAGTGTTTACTTTTTTGGATTAAAAGATTAGGTAATTTTTCAAATACGTCTCTAATATTCATTAGTCATTTCAATAATAAGTGCTTCTATGCTTCTATTTACTTGAGTTATTAAAATATTTGAAAAACAATTTTTTACTTATTTGTTTTTACTTTACATATTAGATCAAGTTATATGAATTAAGATGACATTTTATAGAATTGTTGAATTGAATATAATTTAGTACAAGATTTGAATATCTAACTTGTGGATTAATCCGTAATAGGTACATTCAAGATAAAATTTGGAATACCAACTCTCCCACCCTTTTAAAAGAGTAATGGATTCTTTTTTTCATTTTTTATATTCATTTTTTAAAACTGAATTTGTTGTGCGATAATTATTACCATACCACACATCAATCCTTGATGTGGCTGCTGGTATGAAGAATCCTTCCCAGTAGCCACCTTCAGTGTCGTCTACCTATTAGACGGCCAGATAACACAAAGCAGTAGCACTTGGGGGAAACTAAAAGTAGGATTCCGAACGCTCCCACATGTCCAATCTTTCTGGAGTGATTCCATAAAGATCTTTGTTATTTATGGAACCTCATTTGGCACAAGAATTGTTATTATCTGTCACTATTCAAAGATGTAAGATGGCCCGTCTTAGACTCCCGGTTAAAATAACTCCTAAAAATGCGTTGCATTTTCTCTACTGAGACGCATCCACAACTGAAAAAGAAAGTTCCAAAAACGTTCCTAATATTACAGGGAGCATCTGGGTCCAGCACTTGCAAAATATTGTCTTCCTATGCAAAAACAATTCCATTCAACCGAATTAATCAGAAGAATCAATTGAGCAAAGTCTTCCAATACCACAATTCAGCATAGCAGATGAAAACCTTGCAAACTATAAAATATTGCATTGCAATGAAGATAATCCATGGAGACAAAAGAGTTAGTATGACTTCCAACCTCCGAATCTGATACGCCATAAAAAGTTGTCGTGAAATTTGAAAGATATATAAATGGTTAAAAGAAGACCAATCTTTTTACAAGAATGACAATCATCATTAAAACAGACTCTGATTGACATTTTAATCTACGAAAAAAGATCTCTACTACAAGGCTATGCATATAAAAGTTAAAATCCTTAGCTACCTATATCAGATTCTAGTCACAAACCCAGTTGCAGCTTCTAGGAAGACTGAAACTTGCAATTCAAAATGGTGATGCCTTCTGCATCACCTTCCTTGAGTAGGTACATACAGACAGCAAGCATGAACCGGGACATGTTTCTATATCTACTTAAGCAGAACCATGTGTCAGTTAAGATTAATCTTATTGGTTAAAGTTGCACTTGATCAAGAACCAGCATCTTGTGAATCTAGAACAACTTGATCTGTCAAAGATGGGCCAGAATCTACCTGACAAGTTGCCAGGGAATCACATGTAGCTTCTGTCCTCCTAGCATGGCTTGAATCATGATCTCTAACAGGTGGGGTTGCATTTACTTTATCAGTTTTAGGTGCTGCAGAATCAGCTCGTTCTGTTCTTTGAGAGTCAACATCCATCTGTGCTGCTGGTTGAAACATTGTTGTAGCATTCTTTTGATCCAGATCAATTTCAGCACTTTCATATTCAGACAGCAGATCCATGAACTCATTGAGCAAACGCTGGACTTTCCTATTTGACGCCATTGCAGGAAGAATATCCTCTCTCAAGAGCTTGTGCTTTTTCAGCCCCTGAAGTGATCAGGAAAAATGCAACAATAAGCATAAACCATGAAAATGACATATAGGGTAGAAACCACAATGGGACTTGCTCTGAAAGATGCAGCAACAGATGCTCGTAACCACTACTAGCAAAAGAGCATGTAGGACTCTTTAGTCACAACCCCAACTATTAAACAGACGAAGTACATAAAGCCTTACAAGGACATAGGGATCCCAAGCCAAATTTTTTGGGTCAAAAGATTCAGCTATGCCAGTAGGAGGCCCAAGAAAGTTTTCACATACTTCACGTAAACGTGACTCATCCGCTTCTCTACAACCAAGAGTGCACAATGTCAATTACATTAAAAAAAAAGCTTTCCACATGATAATGCACATTCTCCAGTTATCATAGGTACATTTAGAAAAACAGATAAATTAAGCCAATAATAAAGTAATAAACCTCGCCAA
The DNA here is from genome assembly GCA_024752395.1 of Erythroxylum havanense. Taxonomy (NCBI): domain Eukaryota; kingdom Viridiplantae; phylum Streptophyta; class Magnoliopsida; order Malpighiales; family Erythroxylaceae; genus Erythroxylum; species Erythroxylum havanense. The sequence continues at coordinate 25,716,452 of JANTNU010000005.1, read as the reverse complement.
GAAGCGTATGTAAGAGAGAAGACACTGGCGATATTCATTTGGAGACTTCAAAACCAAAGATGATGCCAACTGTGCCTCCAAATGAGCACGTGTCTGCACTCCATCGTCCGTCACCCTATAGTAGCACTCAACCAAAGGTCAAACTTTAAACCACGAGTGGGCAAGTCATGATACAAAGCTCATGTACTAATTTACACAAGCATATTAATCCCTCAGGATTAACCAGCCATTTGGGAATCAATCAGGGTACTGCAATGAAAAGCATCTATTTATAGAAATGGGGTTCTAAAACAATCCACACAATGACATTTTAAGGATATTAAAACATGAATAAATAGAAAGGCAGCCATAGAAGTTTCTTAAAAGTAGATTCAGCAGTTAGTGGCACTGAAAATAAGGTAGACTAAGGCTAGTATATTACGTGAGTATCTTTATTTCATGAAATTTATGATCAGGACAAAATTACGAAAAATGTTAAAATGAATGAATACCTGCTCCAACCTGGTTTTCTGGCCAAATATTTTCTAACATCTACCTGCAGTGCAGCTAACTCACCACTCTGACCTGAGCCCAAATTCCAGGAGCTAGCAAAATTTGATGCAGGGAAGCAGTCATCTGCGACTCTCAGCCAACACATTAGATTCATATCAAAGATGAAAGCATGCCGTGTGGCCAACACCACAAGTGGAGAGCCAGATTTGGATAATTTGGCAGATATCACTTTAATAGTCCCTGAAAGAGCAAGAACTATATCACATTAATAAAGACAATGAACAATCAGAGTAAATTCTAACATTTTAATTGAGATGTGGCAAGCTAGCTTTTACGGAATAGTCTTAGTTCTTTATGAGTTCAGACTTTGTCGAATTACTTAACCTTTTGTGATCGAGTTTGAGTCCGCTGCAATTAGTGATGCCAATGAATCCTGAAGAAGACAGTTACGATTTAAAAGATCCCACATATACAAGGATCCTTTCTTTGTGACCAGTAACAACTTCCAGCATTCATCACAATCTATAAAGGTAGCTGCAGATCCCATCATCATGCTTGGCATGGCACGTCTCCCACACTTTGTGTAAATCTTCTCAATTGATGGAAATGTAATCAGTTCAACTGACTGCTCGGGGAAACTTAACGTAATGCAAAATATGTATTGTATGTGTCAAAGCGAGGGAGAAAGAGAGAAACTATTCTACTGTCAAGACAACATCTGTCAAACGATCACCTGACCTAAATGTATAACGTCATCATGGAGGTTACTTACGACTTGGCACATTTTAGAATATGTGTAGGAACAAAGGTATTGGCAGTCAATAATAAGTTCAGATTGCAAACAAACCCAGAGCTTGAACAAATTGATGTTCCCTAGCAACAAAATATAAATATTTCTTTGTTCTCGAGCACAATGGCTCTGAACTGTTATCTATTAAAGCATTTAGGCAATTACAAAATCAACATGATTCGACCTGTGAACTACAAGTGCAAATATTTAAATGACCAGAATTCAGTTCTTTCAAATGGGAAAATAGTATTAGATGTTGTCCAATTCTTTTTCTAATGAAAAAGCGTTTCATCTATAAGCAAATTTCTTATGCCAGCTTCACATCTAGTGATTGATAAACCAGTTTCACATCTAGTCATTGATTAACCAATCTAACAAACGGTATATGAACAATGGATGAAATCACTTTAAACATCTTATTTCAGCACCTTCTGTCTTATCATGTTCAAACATGCACAATTATTGATTCAGTATAGTTTCACATTTTTACTTCGCTGGATTTTAAAATATGAGATCCAATTAAGATTCAGTTCATGTACAAAAACATCAAGAAAAATAAGTTCCTCGTGATTCCCTATGGAATGGATGAGACTCGTTGCTTACCTGTAGGCATCCATCTTCACAACCAACAGCCCAGAAGTTTGCATTTCCAGCCAAAACGGTAACTTTTCCTGTGATCCTGTCAGCCCATAGACTTTGATCTCCTCTTGTGCAAATAATTTCCGTCTCTTTCATCATGCATGAATGTCCAATCCCAGCGATGTCATTTGCAGGGTGTTCTCTAAGTCGAGCTTCCAGGCAAATTGGTATGGTATCTTCACCTATCTTCCTATCAAATACCCTAATTAAAAGAGGTATGCAAGTACTGGAAGAGTTGGATGCCTTCATACTCCCAACCTGTTCCACATTTAGACTTGCATCAATACCTGTGGAGCCTGGAACCTTCTCAATGACCAGGTTCTCTGTAATAGTAGCCTTTGCAGTAACTCCAGAGCGCTCTTTGAAGTCAGAGACTCGGTCAGCTGTGCCTTTAAGGGAGCCTTCTTGTAAGCTACTGTCAGCAGCAGCTACACCGTTTTCCACCAGTCTGTGATCGGATACAACAAGAGGGACATCAAGAGCTTGAGATTTAGATCCGCCAGTTACTGTTTCCAGCTGATTGGGCATACCTACTGCCTCTGGGATGATTCGCTTTCTGCCATCAGGGCGTCTATATTCCCTCTGTTTCACAGGACTAGAGATCCTGGCAGAAGTTGTCACTTTACTTATAACATCAGAAGTAGCCCCACTACCATCCTTCTTCCCATCATCACCTTGAGCCTCAGAATGTTTTGCTGTTACCCCCAAATCAGCAGAAGATTTTGTAGGAAGTCTGCTTTGCTGAATATCTGATACCACTTTCTTGCTAGTAGATTGCTTAGCTGAAGCTGCTTCAAGTAATAACTGTGCTGGAGACTCTGCCAAGTTTGCTTGTCTACCTCTCACATCACCATATCGACTTCTCTTTAGCTCATCAAGCTCAGCGTCACTAAGCTTGTGTCCAAGTTCTTTAACATCAAAGTGGAAAGTAGCAACTGTCCCATCCAAGGAACAGGCAAAAAGAGAGTACCCATCAGGGCTCCTGCTCCAAAGAGACAAGGATAACAAAAGTGAAGAATTACAAATGGTACTAGAAAAGTCAAAATTGCAATCAACTTATACTACAAATGGTGATCATGCACTGAATGCTATATGAGTACCACACTAACCAGGATAAATCCACAACACTTTGAGTAAAAAAATGTTTTGCGACAAAAAGCGGACGGGGACTTGCAGTTGTCCATACAGTTATAGTGCGATCTTGACTACCAATTGCGATTACATTATAGGGCTGAGATTCTTTCCCTCCAATCTTAGAAGCCCCATTAGCCCACCCAACTGACGTAGCTTTTGTTTCTTGAGAATTGGCAGAATTCCTTCTAAACATTGAGTGGTTAAACTTGACCACTATGATAGGGGCATTGTGTCCTAAGAAGTCAAATGTGGCAGCCCATTCTCCCCTCTCTAGAACGGGAGCAGAGTGCCTTGGCTTTTGGAAACCATGGGTTGTAGTTATGAAATGACCACAAGGGGACCATCCTAGTCGCCTGAAAAATGTAGATCCAAGCTGAAAAAACATATTCTGATTAGTGATTGCTATGAAATCTGGGTAAGATGAAGTACCTAGACAAAGAGAGTGCATACCGATTTTGCCCAGTGGCCATCAGTTCTGTGAGCCATACTCCAGTCACTTGTTCGCCATATAATGACTGTCTTATCATCAGATTGACTTGCTATGAAAGAGCCAATTGGATCCCAAGTAACTCCTTTTACAAGGCTCGAGTGTCCTCTGAGAACAGCAGTACAAATGCCATTACTCGTATCCCAAATGTGGATAGTATTATCCAAGCTCCCACTAGCTAATATGGAGTCATCTGGGGACCAATTAAGATCCACCTACTTTATGCAAATAAAATTCATTCACAGTTAGATAACCGAATCAAATCATCAACATAACAAACAAGTCTTTAGGTCGACAAAGAGACATAATGATCCACTTATTTGTTCAATTCTTTGTGTCCTAGTACAAGTCCACAAATTGATAATCAGCCACCCGAAGAGGTGGTGAAAGGAAGATGTAAAGACCACCAAGATCACACAGTTCTTTGTTTTGAAAACAAAATGTCAATTATACAGCTAAAACTAAACTGCAATAAGAATAGGACAGATACAAGTAGTGCTCAAGAAATCAGGTATTAAAAGCATTTCATTACCACGTCTGCTGTATGACCTCTCAAAGTCATTGCAACTTTCCAATTCTCAACATCCGGTGGTTCTCCACTACCAAATTCTGTGGTTCCTGTGCCAGGCTTCTTCTCATGAACTAAAATCACCTGATCATCAGAACCTGATGCCACATACCTACCATGCTTAGCCCACCTAACACAGTTTACTGATCCAAAATGATCACGTAGAGTTGCAAGAAGTCTGTGTGTTGATTCATTATTCTCCAAGTCCCGACTAACTGATTTCAGGTTCCATATTCGAACCTGGATTTAAAAACATAGAGTTGATATATTAGTACATAAATTTATCACACCAATAGAAGTATGAGTAAAGTCCAAAGGAACGATAACACTGACATCTTTTGCAAGCTTAGAGCACATGATCTAATGAGGTATACTAAACAACTAGCTCTCTCACTTCAGAGATAGCTAAAAACGACTGGTCAATCACAGATATCAATTTTGAATCTTGATATGCAACAATAGAATGGCCAAATCTCAAATTAGTAACATGGTACAGAAAATTACATTGCCCGACATGCTCTCTCAGCATTTGGTATGCTCTGATCATACATGATCATTTTTACCCATCCAAGCCGCCTTAACATGATATATAGAAGGCCATACAAAGTATTGAAAGCAAACTTTTAGTTGCTGCAATCAGCAGGCCAATACTAAACATAATCAAATCATCTCAATAGGGAGGGAAAAAGGAGTAAGGAGAAAGAATCCTGTAATGTAATTGGAAAACCAAATTTTTGTCGAGAGGGAAGCAAGGGGAACAAATCTTGAATGCACCACGGCTTAGCCAACAATCAACATCTATTCCCTTGCCCAAATTGGCAGCATCAAGAAACCACTGTTATTGCCCAAATTCCACAAAATAACTACGTAAATTAAGCAACCATCTTAAGATGACTACCAACTAGTGGTACCATGCACACTGAAGGAGAGGTTTTCCTTCCTCAGAATCCTCAAAGCAAACGAAATCAAGAATTTTCTTACGAAATAGATAAATGGTTTAAGAATTAAAAATAGCATACCTTATGATCACCTCCACCAGTAGCAAACCTCAGGCCACCAGGTTGAATGTCGATGGAGAAAATCTGCATTCCCTCATGCTTAAGCCAACTAGGTTTTTCAGCAATCATCTTCCTTCTGCGGTTCTCAACCCAACCAGCAACTTTTCTCGCTGTATTCCTCCTAAATTTGACAAAAGGGTATCAAAGTTTTGAGCTTTTGTTATCACCAGGGCCTCGGGTTGCACTACAACAAAAACCCATCTCGATGAACTAGCTTGTCGTAAACTAGCAAAAAGGATATAATTGTTAGCAACTTGATGAAAAGAGACAATCCTATAGCAGCAATGACAGTGACGAAAGATATGGAACTCCGCTAGTATACGTTATCGACCCCAAGCGACCGAAATTGGTAAAACCCAAGTTCAGGCTTTGACGAAATTGTAGGAATGAGGAGAAAAATCGAAGAGGAAGTAAACAGTAGGTTGGGTCTAGCAGAAGAGAGAGAAAATGAGCAAGGACAAACGGTTGAGAAGCGAGAGGGACGGTGGACGGGAAAAACTGAAGCGTGAAGACAAGAGATAAGTAAAAGTGGAAAAGGCGAAGATTAAGAGCTAAGAACAGAAAAAAGGAAGGAAGGAAGAAAAAAAAAAAAAAGGAAATTTACCAGAGATGCGGTAAAGTAAAGAAACGGCGGAATACGTACTAAATTTTTTTGAAGCCCTAATAGGTTTTAGAATTTTGTTTTGGTTCCGGTTCTGACTCTGTCTTCCGAATTCTGAAAGTGACAGAAAATGACTTCGACTGCTCGAGTTCACGCAATCAATTGGTCTCTTAGGGTGGTTTTGGCAAGTTCTTTCAAAAGCATCACACTATCCGAATTTTCTTCCAACCACTAGTGAATGTAAGCTTTTCCCCCATTGTTAGTGTGCCCTTTGTTCTTAATCTGACCTACTTACGAGTGTATAAAGCTCGTTTTACGTCTTCTTTGACACTTTAAACATGGTCTCCATACCCTTTTTCTTTTTTCTTGTCTTACTAAATTCTTAGCATTCAATTTCTTACGTTTGTGATCCAAGACCTGAAAACGTTTAAAGGTGGTTTTCCATCTCACTCACTAGACGCTTCCACGTAAATAAAATAAAAGGTGTGAGGTAAGAGAAAGGGAATTCATTAAATCTTTTTTTTTAGCTTCCTAAGAATAAGAGTTATATTAAGTATCGGAGTATTACATAAGAGCCTCCTCCTACATTGGGAACATGTAATCCATCATCCAAGTCTGTAGTTGACACATGACCAAAGAAAACCGCAAATTTGTATGATATCAATTGCTTTATTAAGGAGAATCCAATCAAGAAGGAAAATTCAGGATGAGGCTTAAAGATTCAATCATAGGTTTGTCAGACCTCTAAGTCCAAACTGTTGAATTGTGTGAGTGTTGGCGAGCCTTGGTCAATGCTTGACACGCAAGTTGACACGAGGAAGGCATGTTGACAAGAGAACAAGGTGAAGTCTTGCAAGTTGGTGAGCAAAACACTCCTAGGAGAGAAATGAGAGATCATCATAGGGGATCCAACAATAGACAAGAAACAGAAAATAAGATCTAGTTGCTTGAGACAAGAAATACATTAAAGGCAAAAGAAGAGCTTGTAGGTCTAGATTACGGTAGAAGTAATGATCCTATAAATCTATTGAAACTGCCAATGAATAACTTTAAGGTTAGACATTCAAATAAATTTTATCCTTTCCACTTAAACTAAACACGTGAGATAGAAGAATGTAAGGATTTGTAGAAAGGCATAGACTACTTGCTCGAAGAACCAATTAGAACAATTTGTTACAGTGACAGATCCAACTGAGTTTCACCTAAGGTCAGGGTATCAATACTATCATAGGTAGAGATTTTAGGATAAAAGAAAAACTCAGTTAAAAAAGATCTTACATGCCTTAAGACTTTTTATGAAATCATTGGTAAGGAAAAAAGGAAGAGGAGATTAAAAGCACAAACTAGTTTTAGGAGAATTTTGAATTGGCTAATCCTAATGACAATGTTATGTTCGTAATATCAAATTTGGCTATCTTTAGTGGAGAACAAATCCACAACTTAGGAAAGGTCATGATGTTACTTAAGTTGAGGACTAAACTCATGTACCCCCTAGGTCTATATAATTATGCATGGTTCACAAACCTAAAACTTACAATGCCATTTTGGGAAGTCCATCCCTTTATTCCCTCAAGGTTGTGCTATAATCCTATTCGATATTGATGAATTTCCTGACTAAAAATTGTGTAGCTTAGGTGCATAAAGATGTGAAAGCTACTATATAATACTACTAGACATCCCTAAAATATAAATGAAAGCTTTAGTTACAATGAAGTCGATTTACAAGGATTGAGGAAAGAATAAGGGAGAACTGATAAAAGAGATGGTATAGATGAATATGGTAGATCTAAAAGAAGCAAAGATTATGAATGTAGGAAGGGCATTTATGAAGTCATTGTTGAGGAAATATGTAAACATTTTTGTTAGGAAGGCTAAAGATACAAGAAGACAATCCTAAGGTAGTGGCACACATGTTGAATGTTGATCCTAGATATAAGCCTATCAAATTCTTTAGTATTGGGGATCGTCAAAGTAAACAAAAATATTATTTTTATGAAAAATATCTAAAGGTATTTCAATCGATATACGAAAGCAGGGCATTAGTATTTTCTCTCATTCTTGAACCAATTGAAGGGAGATAATTAATCTATTCAACCCCCTTCTAGATCGTTTACAATTGGTATCAGAGCAAAAGTATCCGGGGATGACACACAATAACTTAGCGGAAGAAGGTAACACCAATAATCGCCCTCCTTTATTTAATGGTACTAACTACTCTTCTTGG
>JANTNU010000005.1:25651335-25670251 GCA_024752395.1 Erythroxylum havanense | reverse complement strand
TACAATATTCTTACTAACCAATAGAATTTTCAATATAAATAAATTCAAAATTCTCAAAACACCCAAAAATCACAACTCAATCTAATTATACCCGGGAATGTCAATGAATGCATGTACAGTCATTTTGAGGTGTGCAAAAATTTACTATTCACATATCTATGCATATCATGAAATGCATGAGCATGAAATGTGTTTCCTATTTCCTCCGTAATCTCTCACATTTACAATTTTAGCCTTAACATGGGTAGCGAGATGTTACACTTTATTGACGATGTACATCGGATAAGAGGACCTCAAAGGGACTTTGAAGATAATCTCTGGGAACCCAAGCCTAAAGATCAAGAGATAGGTGAAAGGCAGTCAGTAATAAAGGAGTATGTTAGACTGATAATTGGTGCTGCCACTTTTTTCCCAATGAAGACGCTTTAAACTTCATTTGGGAGTTCTATACCCTCTTTGGATGGCCTAAATGAAGATCAACTCAGGATGAGGTGCTTCCCATACACATTAAAGGATAGGGCCAAGGCATGGCTGATGACCCTTCCACTCGGTTTATTGACTATATGGGAGGAGGTGTACAACAACTATATGGGAAAGTTTGATTCCCATAAAAAAACTTCAGAGTTGCGGACAAAGATAGAAAACTTCACTCAGGTGGAGGGAGAAACATTCTATAATGCATGAAAATGCTTCAAACTCTTGCTCATATAATGTCTACACCATCATTTTTCACTTCTCATGTAAAACTAATTCTTTCATGATGGATTAACACAATAGTGTCAGTATATAGTGGACAATGTAGTAGGAGGAGCTTTAGGAGAGATGAAGGGCGAAGAAACATATGAAATCTTTGAAATTTTGGAGACTACTTCTTAATAAAAGAACATGAGGGGAAAAGGAGTTGGAGTTCATGAAGTGAGCTCAAATCGAGAACTGGCTATGCAGTTAACTAAGTTAACAAGGCATGTAAAGATGTTAACTACAAGACTACCCCAAAACGTTCCAAATTAAGAGGTATATGGTAAATGTGGAACTTGTGGTCATAGAGCTAACATTTGTTCATATTTTTGGGAGCCCTTTACAGATGGGAAAGAACAAGTGAACTCACTCAATAGTTTTCAACCAAGGGAGTGAAATGATCCGTACTCAAACACTTACAACCTTGGTTGGAGAAACAACCCCAATTTTTCATGGAAGATCAACAACCTACTAGTATAACCCTAACCACAATATCAAAATTTCAGAGGCCAATTTCTTACCAAGGGCAATCCTCATTTCAAAACCCACCAAGTAAGCCTTCTTTAGAGGAAAGTCTTAATGCATTTATTTAGGTCACCACTAAAAATCAAGAAACAAACAATAAGAAGTTTGATTATTTAGAGGCATATGTGAAGAGGATTAAGATCCAAGTAGGGAAACTTGTTGCTCAAATGCACAACAACCAGAAAGGAAAGTTGCCCAGTCAACCTGAGCAAGCCTAAGCAATCACTATTATGAGAAGTGGTAAGGTATTGATAATCATGTTGAGATCCCATCTAATCTGTTTGATGAAGGTAATCTAGAGGAGGAGAGCCTCACCAACAAAAGCAATGAGCACGACAATGTTTCAAGTCACATATTGAAAAGTGTAAAATTGGGGCATGCAACTGACTATAATGAAGGACCAAGACTGCATAAGGTGACTAATCCTTATAAACCACCAATCCCGTATCCAAGCCGCCTTAAGGAATTGAAACAAGATAAGAAATTTTCTTATCTATATAATAGGTTTTCCAAAGTTAACATTAATCTGTCTTTGTTAGGTGTGATCAAGAACATTCCAGCTTATAAGAAGTTTTTCTAGGAACTAAGCACCAAAAAATGGAAGATTGAGCCAAATAAGGAGGTGATAGTTTCAAAGTTCACAAGTGCAGTACTTCAACAACAATTATCCTCCCAAATTGAAAGACCCAGGGAGTTTTCTTGTGCAAGTATCAATAGGTAATGGTGATGAGGTTAAGGGTATAATAGTTTCAGAGGTCACAGGTGCAGTGCTTCACACAGGTCAATGCAGCCACCGCTCACACTTTTGTATCATATTTCTAACCTTTTTTATTATTTTTATTGCTTGTCAGTTTAATGTCTTTTAGTTTCAATGTTTGTCCTTGTTTATGTTATTTTGGGTCTTAGATCCCTCTTTTACTTTTTTTTTTATCACATTGGGGACAACGTGATGTTTAAGTGTGAGGGGAGTATTAGTTAAAAAATATTTATTACTTGTGTGTTGTGTGTTTGTTTTCCCATTTAATAGTTCATGACATAAACTCGATTGAGATTATAAATGCATAATATGAATGAATGAGTATACTTGCATGCTTAGACTAATTGACTTGAACTTTGATTAAAAAGACATTAGCTTGTTATGATAGATGAATGACAATTTTCATTTGGTAAGAATTTGAGCATTTTTTAACTATTAAACTCCAAATTCAAATATTCTTTGTTGAGAGTGCTCTTTCATGATTAAGGAACTCTAGAACTTGCTTGCAAATACTAGTTAAGATCACATAACCTTATGTAAGCATTGAAATGAAGAAGGCAATTAGGATTTACCCATTTTGCTTAAAGAAACACCATAATGTTGCACTTAGTAAGCCCCTTTGAGCTTAACATGAAACTTTTTCTTTATTTAAACCCAAAATATGAGCTTTCACCTTAATTATTTATCCTCTTCAATGTAACTACAATAAGGCAAGTTGAGCATTTGAATGAGTATGATTGGGTTTAGGGAATAATTGTTTGAACAAGTGTAGGGGAATCATAGCATATAGTTGGCTTTTGAGTTAGCAATGGGTAAGTTGTAATAATTTGTATCTCTCCTCTACATTTTCTCTTCTAAACTTGATCTTGCTCTAAATAAATAAAGAAAGAAAGGAAAAGAAAAATCATAAAGAAAGAAAGAAAAAGAAAAAAGTTAAAGTAATAAAAGAAGAAAAAGAAATAGAAAAGAAAGGGAAGGAAGAGAAGATGACCAGAAAATGAAAAGAAGAGGAGAGAAGAAAAAAAAGGAAGTGTTAATTTTTTTAAATGACAGGAAAGAATTGAGTGTTTTATGGTTCATTATTTTGTATTATTTTAAATGCTCAATTTGTGTTATGGTTTTAAACTATGATTTTCCTTTTTCTTACCCTTCATCCGCCCCCATTACAATAGAAGTAAAGACCTTCAGATTGATGTTTATGTTTGATATGAGTGGTGGAGATGGGATTGTAAGCAAGCTTATGGTAGATGCCTTATATGAAAAGAACGATGAGTGAATGCATATCCTACCTTTGAATGCTTGAGATGATGGAGAGTGTAGTGAGTGTCTATCACACTTGTTGATGGTTCTTTGAATTGAAGTACTTGTTGATTTTGGCTAAATATGCGAAGAATAGTTTGTTCATAGAGTATTATGAGTTTCAAGTTCTTAGGTTGTGTTTATTGAAATGATCGTTGATATCTTTGACTATTATTTGGGAAAATTGTTATTTCCATTGTTTGTACTTGTATACTCTAGTGTTCTTTAATATGCTTAAGGACAAGCATAGTTTAAGTGTAGGGGAATTATTGTGTCTACTTCTATTTCTTTTAATTGCCTTCATTTTTTGTCATAAATCCTTGTTTTTGTGTCAGATAAATTGAATGAAAATGGTGTGAATATTGCATGAATGTTAATTGGATTATTTTGTTAATTTTGCATGAAAGTTGAAGGGAAAGTTCACATAAATTTTACATGAAAAGTAAAAAGGGCTAAACTTGGTGTTAGTCATGGTGGTGACAAGCACCAAAGTGCTAGTCATGGTGGTGACTTGTCACCCATGAGACAAGAACCAAAGTTTTAGTCACGATGGTGACTTAACTTGTCACCTCTATGACAAGTGCCCTCATAGGGGTGACAAACAATGTCACCCCCGTGACATGTTTTTCATTTTAACTCATTTAATTTTTACGTGGCATCTGCAAGTTGAAGGCTAAAAAACCTAGACCTAAAATGAGACTACAAATAGAAAGAGAGATGAGCATGGCGGCACATTCTAACATTCCTCATTCTATCATTAGACACATTCTTGACACAGATTCATTCGGGTGACATAAAATAGATAGAGAGAAAGACGACTGAGGATGAGAGAAACACAGTAGAGAGGTGGAAGCTTTGGATAAAGGCAGAAAGAAAAAGTTAAAAATAAATTCCAGTAAACTTGAACAACCATTCGACTGGGTGAGAACCAAGCAACAATAGAAGGTGAGAGTCAATGCAGAAAGCTCGAGAGTGGCAGGAGATCACCACAACTCTCTCATCCGAACACTTGTTTGCTCATTCTATTTTTTACTTTTTTGTTATTTTACGGAACTTACTCTTCTGTTAGTTGATAGACTCATACTCTGTTAGCTTTTGATAGTTCATTTTGGGTATTTACTTAGTTTATTGCTTTAATACTTCTCTTATACTAATACAAATGGGATTGAAATATTTGAATATGATGAATCTTGTTATTTCCGTGATGGGTTGATCTCTTTTTTATGAAATTATTTTAGTCAAATATGCAAGATTGAGGGGTTATGTTGTTGTCTTATGTTTGCTATTGTTTCTGAACTGAATGGATCCAATAGAATGATTAAACTTTGTATCATTTTGGTATTAAACGAGGGATCAAGAGAAGAAGTTCGATATGGAACGAGAAACCATAGATGTTTAGGTTAAGAATTAGAAATATATTAACTTAAGTCGTAATTAGTAGTTGGGTTTTCATAATTAATTCGGATAAAAACTGGTAGATTATGAAAGTTAGATTTAGTTTATTATTCAAGTAGATCTTAGAATCCAACTGTTAATTTTAGTAAGACAAATATCCAATGATTTCCCCTTAATCATGCATAGGAGATTGCATTAGTGAAATTAATTCTCAAGAGTTTTCCAATTCGATTAATCTATTTATTTTTGCTCCCAGTTAATTTTGTTTACTTTTTAGTTTAATTTGGTGATTTTCTTTAAAGCCTTCACTCAACAAATCGGGATGGAATATTTAGGATTGCATCATTTTTTATTTTTGTTCTAGATTAAGATAAGTGAACCAATTTCACCTTCGTGGGAGACAACCGTAGATAATCAACTACAACTACCTTGTATACTTGCGATTAGGATAGCCTAGGTATTTTAGAACTTATTTTGGGCACAACAACGAGTAGATACTCAATGTAGTAAAAGAAATTTAGAGGGAAAATTCCTTCTAATTTGTATAAGATAATTGGAATTTCCCTTTAATTTCTAGATTTTCCATTTCAATCGCCTTTATTTAAGATGATTTTAAGCTTTTGAAAAACAAACTTAATTCTATTATAGCTACCCAAACCTTATTAAGTAGCAACTCTAGAAATGCAATTGGAATTATCCTTTATATAAACATATGACAATCATGACTTTTCATCCCAAATAATTTGTACTTCCTTATGTCCACACATCTTGCCAACTTCAAAAAACATAACCATCGAGAAACTTTAGACTTTTCAATCATTTACACAAAATTTTCGATTGTTTTTTATCCAAAGTGTAATATGTTTTTGGATATTTACCCGTACAAAGATCTTTATCTAACTCATTCCTTCTATAAAAAATTTCAAATTAGCTCATGATTTTGCATTATCCTTTGTCCTCATTTCAATGTTCATTACGGTGTTGAACAAATGGTCAAAAATATTTTTTCAATATGTATCACATGTAGATTATGACGTATCAAATTAGTTTTACAATACAGAGTAGTTTTTTTTATCTCTTTAGTGATCAAGGAGGATTCAGAGGATTCATGAGCCAGGTCATCAAGAAAAGGTAAAGAGGATTTAGTGTCTGGATCTAGATCTCTAGATTTCATTTGGTTTGATGGCTTCCATTGATAAGTAATGAGAATTCCCACTTCCTTTAAGGTATCAACTTAAATTAGCATTACAATTTTTAGTATGTCACATAATTGGATATTATTGTCCACTTCCAAATCAACTCTTGCTTAGCCAACTCTCCTTATGGCTATAATTTGTTCATCAAGGTGAAAAAATAGTCAAGTGAATTGGCTAAGTAACCTAATATATCAGTAAACTAATATTATAAAAGAATGTTATGAAATTCCATCCAAATTAGTATGTGCTAGAGCTTTTTACACCTTAAATCCATTTCAGGCCTTTATTTTAAGAGAAAGAGCAGCTTTTTGTTAAAGCATTATAGTCCTAACTCAATTATTTTTGAAATGTTATCTTTGCTTGATAATTTGAATAAAAAGTAATCATTTTTGTGGATCAACGTCTATTTTAAACCATGTTTACTCCAATTAGTCAATGTCCACCTCTATACTACTAGAAAAATGAGTCCTTTTGAAAAAAAGAATTGCATTAAAGTTTTTTGTCATATCTGGGCACTCATTTGGGTATTTCTAAAGGAGGGTGGGAAAATATTAATATTATCAGGTGGAGATGTCTAAATATGTCATGAGAGCTATCTCGTACAACTTGTCTCTATTATCTTTTCAAGGGATTTGAGTGAAAGAACCTGCAAGGCTTAAAGTGTAAGGATTTTAATCAAACATGTGGGCTTATATATGTATAATTGTGTATAAACTCTATCATATAAAGTTGATCCTAATTAAGTAAAATGGTCTAATATGGTTATGGTATTTTAGGCTTTATGCATCTATTTTAAATGCGGGCCTTATATGTGCAGTATAATTTCTAGTTTTATGATTGTTGGAACGAAAACAAAAACATGCAAGATTTAGCTAAAATGGTAGATTTCAAAACATTTTTCGAAATAAAAGTGCAGCAGAAACAACATAACTAAATCAAAATGTTTCAGCCATAAATGATATAGTATAAGGAAAATAACTAACATAAGAACAAGATGGAGATTATACTAACTCCTTGCTACAGCTTTGACTCCTCGCTTTTGTATCCTCTTCTTATCAATGTATCCTCACCTCATTATTATATCCTCGACCAATTTGATCTACCACTTGCTCTTCTTGGACAACTTGGTTACCAAGATCCTTTGGTGGGAAAGGAGAAGAAATCTTGAAGAGATTTTTAATAGTTCAAAGAGGCAAAAAATGAAACTTCTCATTTAAGTTTCAGCTAGGCTATACAAGAGATGAGAGAGTGAGTCAAAAAATGTAAGAACACCTTCTTTTCTCCTTCTCAATTTCGGTTAAACATGAAAGAAAGAGGTGTTGTGCATCTAATGCATCACTTCATTCTTTAATCAATCATAAAGAAACTAATAAATGAGACTCTTCTCATTTGTTTTAAGATGGCTCTATAAAAAGATCAATAACCTAAATGACACCCTCCTATTTTTGGTTATGAGATGAAAGAAGGGAGAGAGTACATCAAATGCACCTCCTCCTTCTTTAATCAAATGAATGCTAAAAAAGTTACATTACATGCCATTATTAAAAGATAACCATTAAACCATTTAATGATAAGATCATTACTCCATTTAGTGATAATAAATTATGATAAAAACCATCTTACATTTAGCAATTTAATGCTAAATGTGTAACTGCACATTTAGCTACAAAAAACTGCAATATGCCCTTCTTTTTTAATAACTTTGTTTTAATTTAATTAATCAAATTAATCAAATCAAACCAAATTCAAACCAAATATTAAATGTTCATTCGGGCTTCTAATTAACAATTAATTAAAGTAAGCCCAACATTCAATCATAGGCTTTAAAACCTCTTTTTATATTTCTTACTTTGCTTGATAACCTTCCTAGAAGCCAAGTGGGAAATCTAATTAGACTTACATAATTCAAGCTCTAACAAGCTCGGAATTAATTTAATCTCATTAGAATTAATTTCAGCTTATTAACCAAATCTCATTCCACTAAAGATAATTAGTTGAATTTTTGAATTACTAAACATTATAAGAACACATGTTTCAAATAAGATGTCCAATTGCATACTTTATTATGAACCATATTATAGTCATTTGTACAATAAAAGGTAAAATTATTGTTTTGCCCTTATGTTGGTTTTTTCTTTTGGATCTCCCGTTTTACTCTATATAGTAATTAACACACAAGATCTCATCTTGGTGTTAAGACTTGATGGATATCTAGTCCATCAAACTACTGGCGCCAGTTTAATCACCAATCTCTGTAAAACATCTAGAAGTGATGATATCACTATAAACTATTTCTTTAGTGAATGTTCCCTAATACATGTTTCAATTAATAATTCTAACATCCAGACACTGGATTTATACTCTGTAAAAATCCATTCCGATCATATCAAGAATTATAATAAAACACATATGAGTTCACCACTCATCAAGATTATGGTTCATAATAAAAGAATGCTAAGGTGTGTGCTTTAAGATTAAAGTAATACCCTACTTTATTCTTTAAAACGTACACGAATTGCCATTATCGATAGTCAACTACTATCATGATATGAAACTCATCATTCCCTTGAAGTAAACTCCTTTACTTGCACGAAAATTAATCGTAATAATACAGTCTAAACTATAATCAAGCGACCAATTTGATTACTCAACTGTGAATCAATTATGTTAGATTCTAATAATATACATGTTTCCCATACATTGCCATACATATGTATATTACTTACAAAAGAATCTTGGTACCTTATGACTAGATATATAATGCTCATACAAATAAAACCAAACTCTTTTTTTTCGGTAAATCAGTAAAATTTTATAAAAATAAGAAAATGTTATGTACACAACTAGAGATTTCTTGAAAGAAATCTCTTACCATCCAAAAGAAATAAAGTAGTCTAAAATAGTAATAAATCTAATTCAAAGATAAATAGCACTACTACCAACACTCCTCCCCTAACTTCCTATCAAGAAACCTTATAAATGTAGCTTTTCTACCCAGTAACAAACATTCCATCAACACAACATTTCAACATTCATATACTAAACCCAAGCAAAACAAATCCACAATCAGATTGGGTCAAAGAAGCTTAAAAGTTCTATTTAACTTTTCTAATGTCATGGTTGCCTTCATCACATATGCCATTTTCAATAGAGCTTCCATAGCAAATGATTCTCTAATATTAAGCTTATGATCAATCCTTGTTTCCAAAAACCAATTCATGAATTGAAGTAGGATTGCTTACTGTTATCATCATCTCTTTTTCCATCCGAGGAGTATATGTGTAGTTATATGTGCTATTGCCATACCTGATATAGAGAACCTGCAAAATAGTGGTTAGTGTATAATTTTTACCTCTAATTACCTTCCCAATGTGTTTGTACTGAGATTTTCCATAACTTGTAAGCTCTCTATATCCATGGCTACATCCTTGAATGTTATTGTATTTCTTTCAGTCCAAATGATATAAACAGTAATGGAAAGTAGGATAGAAAAAAGGTTACTGTGAGAGGTTGTTTGGTTAAACCAATTGAGGATGGATTCAAGACTTGTCTTGTTGGAGATGTGTATTTGGAAGTGGTTGAGGCAATATTCCCATACTGATTTAGAGAATGGGCATTCAAAGAATAAATACTCATTAGACTCATTGTCCGCTATACATAGAGAATAATGGTTAGGAGTATAAAACCAAAATCTTTTGTTTTATTAAAAAGAAATATTTTCATTACAAAAGTAACTCGAAGAAGATTAAGTTATATGTAAATACATTTGCTTTCTAGGTTATTATATTTACATAACTCCAACAATCTCTCACTTTCCCTAAAGCAAGTTTGACATATCTCTCATTCTCATCTCTGCTAAGTGACCCTCAAAACTCTTTTGAGACAGCATCTTCGTAAAAGGATCAACAAGGTTTTGCTCCGTGGGAATCTTTACCACATCCACCTCTCCACGTTGTATTATCTCCCTTATGAGGTGATACTTTCGCTCAATATGTTTGGCAGCTTTGTGGTTCTGAGGTTCTTTAGAATTAGTTGTTACCCCACTATTATCACAATAAAGTGTAATGGCTTTTCCTTCCTTTAGAACTACCTCCAAATCATTTAGGAACTTGCAGAGCCAAACAACTTCCTTTACTGCTTCATAGGAAGCAACATACTCAACCTCCATAGTCGAATCAGCAATACAAGATTGCTTGGCACTCCCCCAGAATATGGCTCCACCTGCTAAGACAAATATAGAATTAGAAGTTGAATTCTTTGAATCAATATCTGATTGGAAATAGGATTCTATATATCCTATCAGAATAATGTTACTTCCAGAGTGAACAAGCATTAAGTTCTTTGTCCCACGAAGATACTTCAGCATGCACTTAACACAGTCCAATGCTTCTTTCCTGGATTAGATTAGAATCTACTTACCAGTCTCATTGCATAACAGATATCTAGCTGAGTGCAAAGTATAGCTTATGTTAAACTTCCAATTGCCAAAGCATATAGAATGTTATGCATGTGTTCGTCTTCCTCTTGGGTCTTAGGTGCTTGCTCCTTTAAAAGTTTGATTATATGTCTAGTAGGTGTGAAACCGCTCTTGGAATCTTGCATGACAAACTTATTGAGCATGTTCTCATTATAGGTTATTTGAGACAAGGCTATCAGTTTGTTCTTACGATCTCTTATAAGCTTGATCCCTAGAACATAGCTAGCCTTTCCTAAATCCTTCATTGAGAACTATTCGTTTAGCCATCCTTTAATCGTAGATAACATTCCTACATCATTCCCAATGAGCAGAATGTCATCGACATACAAGATTAGGAAAGTAACCCTTCCTTCTTATATCCTTTTATAGACATAAGGCTCATCTAGGTTTTGTATGAACCCATAGGTTTTGATAGAATTATCAAACCTAATGTTCCAAGATCTAGATGCTTGCTTAAGTCTATAATTGGACCTCTATAATTTTCTTACCTTATGCTCATTACGTAGCTTAATGAATCATTATGGTTGGGCCATATAAATGGTCTCGTCAAGATACCCATTAAGAAATGATGTATTGACGTCCATTTGCCATATTTCGTAATCGAAATAGCCTGCTATGGCTAAAAAAATTCTGATGGACTTAAGCATGGCAACTGGAGAAAAATTCTCCTCATAGTTTATACACTTTTTTTAAGTATAGCCTTTAGCTACTAACCTAGCTTTAAAAGTCTCTACCTTTCCATCAGATCCTCTTTTCCTTTTGTAGATCCATTTACACCCTATGGCTTTTACATCTGGTGGTAGATCTACAAGGATCTAGACTTCATTGGTGTACATGGAATCAATTTCTAATTCCATCGCCTTGAGCCATTTTTCTGAATCAACATCATTAATAGCCTGTGTATGAGTAATGGGATTCGTTTCTTCTTGGTACGAGATGGCAGTTATTCCTTCTCCTAGACCTAGATACCTATCTGGTTGTTTCACAACCCTTACACTATGTCTAGGCGCTACTTGATGTTTAGGCTACCTGTTAGACCCCGTTTTTGAAGTTCAACATTCGCTCTGATACCAAACAATTTTAGGCCCAGGTACCATTCCCTTACTTTGAGGCTACCGTTCGAGGCTGTCAGGTAAGGATAACATGAGGTATGGTCGAAAGGATTCAAATTCAAAGGATTGGCAATGTGTAAAGTGGTAGGTCCACCGCGGAAACAAAATATTCACCACTGTGAACACCTCATAGGAGAAGTTCGTTGTGGTGAAGCCAGAGATCTAAAACCTAGACTCCAACATTCAAACACAAATTTGCACATACTAGGCACATACACTGATTCATACAATCCCAGCAACTCTTCATCAACTTATGCCAATGTTCTAAACACACATACCTTCATATATATAATTTAAACCATCCAACTCACCAACCAAATAAACATAATCATACACAAAAGAAACTTCCATTCTTCATTTCATTACTAAATCAAAAGAGTTAGAACAAGCTTTACTCACATAACACCATACATATCAAAGCTTACAATAAAATACATAAGGATTCTCAATGTTGGTATGCCTCTAAAGCTATCCAAAATAGTCACTAACTTAGTACAAAAGTCTCTAACTATCTTAGAGTTTCCGATGCCTTGCAAGGACTAACCATCATCTTATTCTGTACCTGAGAAGTGAAAATAGTGGGTTGAGCTATACAACTCAGTGGCTAATATATTTATAGCCTTCGGCAATGAGCCACACAATCAAACATATATATTTATATGTCTAGCAAATCAATACTTCACAATTCATCTCACAACTCACAATTAACAAAATGTCATCACTTAGAACACATTATGTAAGTTATCCATTAAAGTATCATACTCAATTATGCATCATACATAACAAATCAAATATGCAATGCATAAATAGTTGGTTCGAGGGTTCCATGGAAATGAAATGGAGAAACTAAAGTTTACACCATGAACTCTTGGGTTGGGCACCACAACAGCCCAATCTAAAAGAAGGGAGAGTTTGGAGTCAAAAGTTGACTCTTTAGAGAGTAGAGTGACATCAAAATTATCCTTCATCACTGCAGAGCTGAAGAATATAAATGTGCATTGCCTGACATCTTCTATGGATCTCACAGCACCTAGTTGTGATACTTGTGGGTCAATGATGCACATATCCAGTGTTTGCCCCAATCGGTTTGAAGAAGTGTTTATAGTGTATCCAGGAAGACCAAATCAGAAATGGGACCCCTACGCCAACACTTATAATAAGGGATGGAAGGCCAACCATAGTGTTAGTTGGAGGAGTGAAGAGGTACGGGTTCAAATTCCACCAACCAATTCCCCAACCAACAATAAATCATGACTGTCCCACCCAAGGAGGATACCAACCAACTGCTAAAAAATATGCTGACTTTGATGAAGGAAGAACATAATTCTAACAATAACCAATTTAATGCCATAGCTTCTCTGATTTAGCAAGATTCTTCAAAGAATGTTGCTCAGTTCAATACCTTGGAAAAGAGAATGGAGCAATAGGAGATGAAAGTGAAAAATATTAACTCTTTTGTCACTCAATTGTCCAACAACATGAGTGAGAACCAAGCAAGAAGCAGTGGAACCATTCCTTCAAATACTGTGATGAACCCTAAAAGTTTAAACGCAATTGCTCTTCGAAGTAGGAAACAAGTGAGATTCAACCATCAAGAGGAAGAAGAATGTGAAGAGGAGATTGATAGTGGAGAATTGCCTTCACCAACGAACAACATCAAGAAATCCGAGAGCTCCAAGGAAAAATCACTTTTGAAAGAAAGGAAGTCTGAATCAAAGAACAAAGGAGCTACTTCAGAGAGTTACAAGGAAAAAGCATCAACACGTGAGCATGAGGAATCAAGCAAACATAGAGCCAATAAAGCCAAAGGTAAGGAGGTAAATCTTCAAGACCTTCCTTTTCCTAATTCATACTTGATGAGCAAGCGAATGACTGACATAAAGCATGGAAAAGATATCATCGATTTGTTTAGTAAAGTAGAAGTCAAGATTCGTTTGCTTGATTTTATGAAACGAGTTCTTGCTTATGATAAATACCTCAAAGACCTGTGTACCCATAAGAGGAAGTTTTGGCCCAATGAGAGAGTCCAAGTAAGCTCGAATGTGTCAGCCCTATTTAAGCCTCAAATCCTGAGAAATGCCAAGACCCTGGATCTTTCACTATCCCTTGCACTATAGGTAAAGTTACCATAGAGGGAGCCTTGTTAGATCTAGGAGCAGCCATTAATGTTATGCCTAAGTCTGTTTATCAATCATTAGGAGTTAAAAATTTTAAGTCTACATCTGTGGTTCTCTAATTGGCTGATAGATTAATTAGGCATCCTGTGGGCATTATAGAGGATACTTTAGTCCAGGTCAAAGGTTTAGTTTTTCCTGCTAATTTTTATGTGCTTGATATGTCTTCTGAAGTTGTGCAGGGTATATCTTTGATTCTTGGTCTACCCTTCTTAAGAACTGCTAGTTCCATGATTAGCATGAAAGAAGGTATGATCACCATGGAGGTAGGAGACTAACAGGTTAGCTTTAAGATGTATGAGGCTATGAAACACCCCTATGAGGACTATTCACTCCTAGGAGTTAACATGCTTGATATTGTTGTTGATGATGCATGCATTGAGTTTGAACTGGAAATGAACCCATTAATTAATGACTCCTTGGGGGAAGTATTTTTTGTTGATGTTTCAGGTGAACTGTGGAGTGTGGACGTTAGCACAGAAGTGGGAAGTGGTCGAGTTACCTCACCACAGCATGGCTATGAGCCAAACGTCCCCTAGGAGAAGAAGGATCAACCGTAAGCAACAGGTTATTTCTCTTCCCTCACTTACAGTATACTTCTACTTTATGATTGAAGATGACAATGTTATGTATAAGTATGTTGACTAAGTATGGGGGAGAAACTACTTCAGTAAGGTTAGGTTTAGTTTTTAGTAGGACTTAGGTTTAGTTTTTCTACTTCAATAATTTATATTCCCTTCAAATTCTGTGTTTTATTAGATGCATGACACATCTTCTCTGATAGAGCAAATTGGTGTAGATGCTGAATTGCATTTTGTTTTGTGATGATTAAGGACTTGCATATGAGCTGAGTATCCAATTAGAAATTGTCATGTTTTTTTCCTTTTTTTATGGGGAAAACTTTGACACGATGTGGATCACTTCGCCGCAGCGTGGTACATTTCACTGCAGTGAACTCATCAGTTGCCGCGACCATAATGTCTCTCAAGCCAATTCTCCACAATGTGAATTAATATTTTTCGTCGCGTGAACATTTTTATGCAACCCTCGCCGCGACGTACATTAATTCTTTGACCACAACGAAGCACCTATCTGCATAAATCCCCGAATGAAATTTCGCTTTTACCCTTGATGTTCTTCTAATCTTTCATCTGCCCTCTGTCTTTTTTGTCATTTCCTTCTCCCTCTTTCTCAACTTACCGCCCTCTTCTCCCTCTCTCATTTTCGTATCTTTCACTCGAACTTCGCCGCAGCTAATTTGAGTTACCTTGCGACATCCCTCTTCGTTCTCATTCTCCTTCAGCCATTTTGTGTTCGTAGTTCGTGTTTACGTCTCCTTCATCCTACTTCATAAGTTTTCCCTCTTGTTTCACTCTTTCTGAAGTGAATCACACGTTAATACAAGGCTTAAAATACGATATAAGAATGCACGAGAAGGGGGGGTTGAATTGTGTATTCCCCTTTTTGAGAACTCTTTCAAAAATGATTGTTATAAAAACAAGTTCTTTTACAGAACTTCCGATAGATTCAAAACTTTGAAAACTTTGTTTATGACTAAGTAATGATAAAACTTGAAACTAAAAGAGAGATAGAGTAAGAGTAGTTGACACAGCGATTTATCCTGGTTCACCCCAAACTGTGGGCTACGTCCAATCCTTAGAAGTCTTTCTGAGATTTCACTATCTCTTCAACTTTACAAGTATTCTTCTCGAGCCTCTTCAGGTCTCTACAACTAGTATTCTTTCACTCTTAGCCTCTGCAGGCTATCTGTACTACTTTCTAAAATGTGTTTGTAAACTTGTTACAGTAGAATTAGCTCTCGGCTAATTTGCACAGTAATCTCACAGATATGCTTTTTACGATCGCATAGATGAAAATCAACTAACGTTTCAACTTGCTTTGCAATCTTCGACTTCGACTTGTATTTATAATCTTCGTCTCCAACTGCTTCTTGATTCTTGCTTCTTGAATCTTGCTTCTTGGATCTTGAAAGAAACGGTTAATCAGTTGAGTTCTGTAACTAACTCGAACTGACTCTTGCGTCTGCTTTCTTTTCCTCTTCTGCATCTATATTCCTATTCACGTCTTCGTCTGTTTTTCAATTCGTGTCTTCATCTGCTTTTATAATGCGTCTATGTTTACTTCTACGTCTGCTTTTCACATCATCTGCATCTGCTTCTGTTTTTGCATCTGCGCGTCTGCTTCTGTTTTTGCATCTGCGTCTGTGTTTACTTCTGCATCTGCTTTTCACATCGTCTGCGTCTTCTTCTGTTTTTACGTCTGTTTTGCTTCGTCTGCTTTTCTAACTTCTTTTATTTTTCTCTTTGTTATCTAAGTAAAGTCATTTTTACTTAACAATCTCCCCCTTTTTGATAATAACAAATTATACAAGTAAAAAGAAAAAAATGTGTACAGCTTGAAAAACAACAAAAAAACTTATCTCCATGTGTTTTCTTCAGACGTCTTCATTAGTCTTCCTCCCTTTATCTTCTTCAACGTCTTCTTCATTCACACCCCTTTGAATCATTATCTTCCATACTCTTCTCCCCCAATTTGTTATAATAAAAAATGGTCAATGTTGACGACTCTTCAATAGTTCTGTCATCATTTGCTTCATGTCAGTCATCATCTCCTTCAACTTTTTGCAGAATTCTGCTTGTACGTGTCTAACTTCAGCTTGCAAGTCATCAGGTGAAGAAGGTTGATCATCTTCTACTGAGGGTTCGGGAAACACAATGGTTGTGGCATATGCGTCAGAGGATGGAACATAATCTTCAACAACTCCAAAACTTGGTGGATGAACTGGTAGATTGGGCTCTGGAAGATCTAAATCAAAAAGGAGCGGGTAGCAGTAACACTTGTCTTCCTAACAGGGGTATTCCTTTATTGAATTGACAGTGTATTAGATAAAGACCTAATACGCATAATTGTCTGCACCAGGGATTCAATGAAGGTTCCTGAAATCACTCATCCCCCTACTGGACAATGTTCATTCTTGTATGTAAAGCTACAACTAGCTCCGTCTGAATTCTCCGTTAAAGTGCATGCTTCTTCAATTTTCCGCACTTCTTCTGCAATCTGATCTACGGACAGATCATCACTGATTTCTTCTCGATACAACTTGTTTTTCCCTTTATCCATATCCAGAGGATTTCTTGGCTGAATGTCTGGTACAACCTTTATTATTGACTGTTCTGTGACTGGATAAATAGTGCATGGTCGAGAAGACATTTTCGTAGGGTATGGCTTTGTAGCAGCATACTTCAAGGTATCATAGAAGATCCTTTCATCTTCATTCAGTATATGCCATGTCTCACTATTTATCAAAATAAGTTGTAAGACAGCCTTTATTTGCGTTCTTGGTTGACTGCAGATGGTAATTGCAGTACTCCTCCAGGTCACCACTTCAACCAGTTTGACTTCAAACTTATCCTTTCTTAAAAATTCGGAATAGTCATGAACGACCAGACTAGGTTCAACAGATTTCTCCAATGGTACCTGCACCGAGCTCGAATCTGTTGTGACCTCTTGCTGATTATCGACAGGAGTAGGTTGAACCATGCTAGGCTCTACTGGTTCCTCCGGTTGCTCAACAATGGGAGTTTCCATCTCTTGACTAACTTCCACAGTAGCGGACAAGCTCCTCCTTCTCCGGCTAACTACTTTAGTCTTTATTCTCGGAGTTTTCTGAACTTGAGACTTCTGTATCTCAGACTCCGATTTTCTCTTCTTCTCAGTCTCCTTGCTCTGTTTGGCTGATTCTTCTTCCAAAATTGAGACGAGAGATCTTGTCGGCTTTGGTGCGCTGGATCCAGAGGCTTCTACTTGTTCCTACTCTCTGGCTCTTCTCTCTTCTTGTTGCCTTAAAGTTTGAATCCTAGGTGATCTCCTTGCTTTCTTAGTGATTTCACCCAAAAGATTATCCCCTTTTCTTTTTGTCACACCTTCGTTTGTCCTCTGAGTTAAATCATACTCTTCACGAGGACACGCCTGTTTTAACAAAGGCCTTCCATATATTCTTCTCCTTTCCTCTATCGACATACTCACGCTTCCATGAGATCTAGAACTTGTTGCGGGAGATTTCTTCAATTTCCGCTCCCCCTTAGTTCTAGCTTTCTTTGTCGATTCTGCTTCTTCTGTAATCACTGTTCTCAGACCCATTCACCGTATATTGATTGAGTCAATCGTACTCTTCACAGGTACAATCCTTCTAATTCCTCTGTGTAGAAGGACTTCGGATTCCTTGAAAATCCTTGTAAGAAGCATTCCATAAGGATAGCTATTTGTATCCTTCATCCCCTTAATCATATAATGAAAGATTAAGTAGGGTAAGTCGATAGGATGACGATTTAGCAGGTAGAACAAACACTGTTCGTCCAAGGTAGTCACCAGATGCCTTGATCCTGCTCTGGGTAAGATGCAATTAAACAAAATTGCATGAAGAACCCTAGCTTTTGGGACCAAACTCGAGGTCTTCCTCTCCGAAGGGTCATTCATTCCATACAACTGTTTGCTAACATCTTCTTCCTTCATATTCACCTTTGTCATCCACTTCGCTTTGGTTGACAAAGTTTCACCAACCGATTGACATTCGGTGACCTTCCTTATCAGTTCCTTCGACACAACAACAGATATATCGTCTACTAAGGAGACGATAGTGTTGTCTACAAGTTGAGCATTCTTCCAAAAGTCAAATACCTCATTGGTGTATACTGGTTGTTGGGACCCGATCCGGGAACCGGATCCCAACAGAAAAAGTGAAACGGAAAACGGAGGCCAAAGCTAAATCAGAACGAAACGAAGGCGAAAATACAAAGCAGCGGAACGAAACGGGGCGAATAGCGAAATGCGGAAACCAATAGCAAAAATGAACACGAATCACAAAGCAAATGAATCGAAAGCGAAGCGAATACTTGAATCAAAATAGAATAACAGAAGTATCGAATGCGAAACAAAGTACGAATACCAACATACGGAAACAAAATACGAATCGGATAGCAAAGCAGATCGAATCGAACAAATCGAACTAAAGGCGACACAAACAAAACCAAAGTACCAAACGGATGCAAAGCAAAAGGCGGAACCGACATCCGAACACATACACTGAATCACATTGGAAACCTAGACTAAGATATATTCGATCCGAAATCCGGTATAATTTTTTTTTCTTTCTTTTTCTCATTTCTTACATCTTACACACTTTAATCATCTTTCATACAAATCATAAATCTCATCCGAAACCA
>JANTNU010000005.1:25628820-25642619 GCA_024752395.1 Erythroxylum havanense | reverse complement strand
GATTGGAGCATATTTAATGACAATTAAGAGTTAGATGTTCATGATATGAGGATTGGAATATATGGGTGTGTGTGTGTATGAATTTCTTGCCTTGATAAATGAATTTCTTGCCTTGATGAATGATTGATGATATATAATTTGATGAATGTGTGTTGGGAAAGGTTTTGGAAGTGAAAGTAGGTTTAGAAGAGTGTAGGAAATGTATGAATGATCGAGTGTGGGTGCTGCAATTTTGTGGACTAAAGTTCAAGGACAGGTTGTGAGTTAGTTATGGTGGATATATGAAGTAAATTGAGTAAGAATTGGTTTAGAAATGGTATGGAAAATGTAGATTGTGAATATGGAAAATTTGCTGTATGTATGTTTCAATGTTTTGGTCATAACTTTTTATATGGTAGGCAATTGAGATGAGGTTTGACTTGAATTAAACTTGAGAAGTTTGGCTAGAATTCTTATGAAGGAAGTACTGTCCAATTTTGACTTGAAGGGTTCTAAAATTTGCCTTGAAAGTGGGCAATATTGTGCAGGATGAATAGTGTCATGGTTGTGATCCTAACATTAAAAATTTATGACCTGAAACTTTGGGGTGTTCTGATAACTCCTCCACAAGTAGTTCCCTCAAAGACTCCTTTGCCAACTGTTGAAGACTGGAGCAAGCCTTCTGTTCCATTGACACCTTTCCATTGAGTTTTTTTTTTTTGCATGAGTCCTCTTCTACGAGACTCATAACATTCAAATAGACAATGTTGTTGTTTGCCTACATGCATTGAATCTCACTTACTCTTGAGATCTTCGTCGATACTTTCTGTATCTCTCACCTACTTTGCAAGTTTCTAAAGTTTTGCTCGCCAACTAGCAAAATTTTGTGTTGATTTTTCGTTAACTCGCCTTATTCATACCGACCTATATGCTAAGCATTGACCAAGATTAACTAACAATCTCACGATCCCATAATGTAGACTTAAGTGGACTTAAGAGTGTAACAGTTATTCTCTTACCTTTTATGAATTAAATATTTTCCCGATGTCTATACATCTTTAAAAAATGGGGATGAATAAGAGTTTCGGTGTAAAATGAAAACAAGGGTAGAAGACAAGAATAGAAGGGGAGGAAGAGGTGAAGATACAATATTTAGGGAGGTTTTGATGTAATTTTACTCTCTCCCTTAATAAACGTAAATGTTTAATTCTAGGATCCTTATTATTTTTATTAATCTATTTGTTTAGCTGCATAGAAGCAAGGGTGGAACGAACAGCCCGCGAGGATGCGATTGGGTTTCTGGAGGTGGGTAACGTGGCGGTGACGACGGCGGCGGCGGCGATAGTACTTTCGTTGTCAGATGAAGAAGAAGGAGGATTATTGTTGTTCTTTTCGTCATCATCATCTAATAGTTGTTGATGAATGGGCGGTTTGCAGATGAGTTGGCAGCCGAATCTACTGAGTCAGAAACGCAAGAACGGTCCTCCTCTAGGGTTGAGAAATCTCGGGAATACATGTTACCTTAACAGCGTCCTGCAGTGCCTCACTTACACTCCTCCTCTCGCAAATTTCTGCCTTCGCTTTCAACACTCTTCTCTCTGTATTCGAACTCATCTTTATCGCTACAATTTTTAATCGTGGCAGGTAACTAATCAGTCAATTAATTAATTTTGTGTTTATTTCTGTTGTTGTGAAGGTGATTCTGTTAGCGGCAAGCAGGACTGTCCATTCTGCTTACTGGAGAAACGGATTGCTCGGTCCCTAAGTGCGGATCTCACTCTCGACGCGCCTGCTAAGATTCAGAGTTGTCTCAGCATTTTCGCCTCACACTTTTGTCGCGGTCGACAGGAGGATGCGCATGAGTTCTTGCGCTACGTTATTGATGCGTGCCACAACACTTGTTTGCGCCTCAAGAATTTGAGGCAGCAGCGGAAGGGCAGTGTCGAGTCTAGTAGTAGTGACACTGTGGTTAAGGAGATTTTTGGAGGTGCTTTGCAGAGCCAGGTGAAGTGTTTGTCTTGTCATTTCGAGTCCAATAAGCTTGATGAGATAATGGATATCAGTCTCGACGTGTTGCATTGTAATTCTCTTCAAGAGGCAATGCTTAAATTTTTCCAACCCGAGACCTTGGATGGCAATAATAAATACAAATGTGAAAAGTAAGTCTTGTGTAACTCTGCATTTGAGTTCTTTTTTTTCTTCTTGGTTCCTTTCAATTTTTTCTATTCTGCTCCGAGAACAGCCAAGAAACTTATGCTTTTTTAGTTGCAAGAAATTGGTTGCAGCAGTGAAGCAAATGTCAATACTTCAAGCGCCTAATGTCCTCGTAATCCAACTGAAGGTGTGCATCTTCATTTTTTTCTTTCTTGATTGGTTCATGTTTGCAATGGTTGGGAGGTTGCTTTACTGCAAAGTTACTTATTTTTTGTATTGTTATTGCCAGAGGTTTGGGGGAATATTTGGTGGGAAGATTGACAAGCCCATTGCATTTGAAGAAGTTTTGGTGCTCTCGAGCTTCATGTGCAGAAAGAGTCAGGTATGGGTAATTCGATGCACATATGCTTTCTAGTTCATTAGCATAATGCCTGAAATGATTGTTAATTTGTTTGGTCGAACAACTGCTCTTATTTGGTGCTTATTCAACTGATTAACCATGCATTCCTTGTTTCCACACATTAATAGTGAACCTAAAGGTCTTAATTTGTACGTCGTAAGGTGTATTGTGGAATGTCCCTTACTGCAATTAGCCATTCCCTCTAGATTCCTTTTGGAAATGATGAACATTTATGAAGTATCTGAATGCTTCCATTCCCTATTACTAGTGGTAGTCTCTCAACTTGCAACTTTATATTAGTGTAGTCTCCCATAACCCTTTGCTACTTCTAACAATGAAGAGTAGAGATAAGGAAACTCAAAAGTTTGTCAAAATTTGAAATTGATCCCCATGCCTTCTATTGCCTTGTTGAGGATTCTACCTGGAAGTTAATACATCTTGGCCTTCATTGTGAGAGATGTCATTCCATTTCAATTTGTCTTTTCTTTTACTTCAAGACGTGTTTGTTGCTTATGTTTGCTTTGAAATAGATACAGTTTGATCCTTCGCCACCAAAGTGTTTTTTCGCAGTTGAATTAGACATTTTCTAGATTAAGAGCTTTGGTCTAAATTCACACGAGTTATTGTTAATGGCTTGTTGTTTGGAACCCACTTGTGTTGTTCACTATAGTTACTAGATCCACAGAATTTTATCAGTGTAGGTGGGGGTACAAGTGGGGAGACTACTTTTAATTCAGTGAACTACATTTCTAAACTGTACACTTTTTAGTGATACTTTGGTGATAATGATATTTCATGATTATTTCTTACTGTTAGTTATATTAAATATGTTTGGTAAGTAGGAAATAGAAATACATAAGCTAATATGAATCTAGGTGGGATTGAAGTTAGTTAGTTTGTAGCGTAATATATTATGCATAACCCTGTGTTTACAATGTTCCTAATCATACTTAAAGTTACTGATATATTCCTTTTATTATAAGAGGAAAGCACTGGATAGTTCTTCAATGGTGCTTTTGGGTTACCATTCTTATTTGGGGATATGACAGGAGGATTATATTTTCATTATTTGTGTGTTATTTTATATCTTTCACTATGGTGTGATTTGGGCTCAATATGTGTTGAAAGGAATTTGAGGAATCTAGAATCGTTGTGCAACTAAATGTTTATTGTCTTTTGTTTTATTTTGTTGATTTTCTGAATTTTAGTTGTCATTTACACTGTGTTTTTTGTTTTGGTTTTGTCATCGCCTAAAAATCAACAGTGTAAAATTTTAGGTTTCCTATTGTTTATGGTCTTAGGTGTTTTTAATCAAAGTTTAGTTGACTATACTTCTTCCTAGTAACCCTGGCCTGATAAGATTGCTAATGTTGAGATCTTATAAATATGCATATTGATTGATGATTGAAGGGATGTTAAGCTAGGTTAAGAACTTCAAGCTGTACTATTTCTGAGCGCTTTAAAACTGTGATTTTGTTTTGTAATGGTTAACTAATCCAGATGATCTTGTCTTAGTTAAGCCTGCTGTTGTGATTCTTGCGATTAAAGATTTTTTAATAAGCTGAATGATTGGGGAGTGAGCAAGGAGATAATTGAAGCTTTACTATAAATTGTATAGAGAGGTTTGAGCAACTGTTATCTTTATCTGGTTTTATATGATATTAGGTGACTAACAATGAAATTAGGACACATTTTCACAATATACAGTAAGGCTAAGAATTGGTTTTAATGATTAAAGGGAATAAATCCAATTTTTTAAAAAATGGAATCATGACATACATTAAAGCTCTAATGGAAGGGTACCATCTATTCATCTTCAATCTCCCCACAGATTCTAGATGGAAAACTTTATACTGTACTTCTTGACTATTGCATGTTAGAATACCCTAATATGTGTAAATCAACTTGCCACCATTAGATTTTGGTTTTCAATTGCTTAGTTTGAGTTTGGCCCCAAAGCCCCTCTTTTAAGCAAAAACTGTGGTTTTTGGGTATTCGGAACGAGCCGCAAGCCACTGCCCATGCTTTAGCATGTAAATGTTCAGCAGAAAAATCCTTTTTAGGAAAAAGAGTTGGTAGATCAGAAAAATTCAATTCAGTTCAAGGAAACCAAACTTCTATGATTGTTACATAAAATTAACTAATTGTTCTAGTGACTTCTTCGTTGTGGCTTGTTCAATAGGATTGGTATTGTTCCTTATCTCCCCTTTGTTAATGCTGCAGGATGCACAACCAGAGTATAGCCTTTTTGGAACAATAGTGCATTCAGGACACTCTCCAGAATCAGGCCACTACTATGCATACATTAAAGTGAGTATATGCCTATTCTCTATCTGTCTCTACAAATCATGTAATCTTCTACCTTAGGAAACAATTCCCAAGTATTTTTTACATTATTTCCTTCCAGGATGCAATGGGTCGGTGGTATTGTTGTAATGATTCATATGTAACATTATCAACCCCACAAGAGGTATTATCAGAGAAAGTCTATATTCTCTTCTTCTCCCGCTCAAATCAAAGGCCAGTGTCTGCAACTTTTAAGAATGGAGTAAAATCATGCAATTCAAATGGCAATTTGGCATCAAAAGCTCCAAGAGTTGGTTTGACATCAAAAATGGCTCCTACTAAATCACATGCTCAAACTTCAGGAAAGGATGTTTCTCTTTGTAAGATTCCTAAGGCGACCTCTAGTCCACGGGTGAAATTTAATATTTTTCCTAACTTCATTCCTAAAAGAGTTCTTTCTGTAGTTGATGGAAAAGGTGATGATCTTAAGATTGGAATTGTAAAAACGAATGGTAGTATAAACGTGCCAATTCAGGTGGAGAAACTTGACAATGATATATCAGTGACAACCACAAATGGTTTCAAAAGTAAGGAAGTGAGTGCTGGTGATCGGATTGGCTGTCAAGTCTCTGAGGTAGCAAGCAAAAATGGAAGTGCTCAGAATGGTGCAGTTAACTCTGTGAACTCATATCTCTATGAGGGTGACGATGTACTGCACAATGTGAGAAGAGAAAGAGAGTTTGATTGCTCTGAGTTGCAAAATGGTGCTACAAAGTACCACTCCGTCACTCTAGTGACAAAGAGGAAATCAGACGAGAACTCTAGTATTTTGTTGGCACAAGATGCTGAATCTCAAGCCAAAGTTGAAGAATTAAAGCAAGTGTATGTTACTCTTTCTATCTAAGACATTTAAGAATATTATGTAACTTAAGAGTCCACAATGTATGGTACTTCCTGCCTAAGCTATTTTATTCAATTGATCTTTTAGTCATGATTTTTCTTCTGTGTCCGTTTGATTCATTCTAGCTACAGCTAATTTTTTTATGACTTTGAGTTACTTAGGTATAAGGGATCCTATTCTCTTATTGTGCTATGTCAGTTTGTAGACTTATTCTGGGTGCTTGAGTTAGCTGATTGATGGTCGTCTCTTAAGATCATTACACTCATTTTCCTATCAATTCTTAGTCTATCGTGCTTGCTTCTTACCTCCAGTTGTTTTCTATTGTTCGTTCCATGCAGTCTCCAACAAAATGCTTCTACGATATTGAGATCCTGTGGTTGGTCTGATAAGGTCTACAAATTTATGCATAAAAAAAAGAGATTATGTGCAGGAGATCTTGGTGACAATCCTACCTGTGATGACTTAAAGTAAGTTAACTTATCTCATACTGGTGATTTGGTTGTCAATTTCACATTTATTTCCTTTTCGTCTTTGATTTATGTATCTCCTAGCCTTTGAATTCTAGATTTTATAAAGAACAAATATTTTGATGTCTTGTATACTAGTATTGAAAAGATAGTGCATACCATCTACAAGCAAATTGTTTCAATGTTTTCTGAGTCATGGTAATTCATGATTGTGCTTTGGGATTAACTTTTTCTTTGCATGTTTTTTCTGTTTAAATTGGTGCATATTTGTAGTTTTTACCATCTTCTTTTTCCAAAATACAAATGTTGAAGCATGTAATACATAATATGTGGGTCTGAAGACGCTTATGTGTGCTACTAGTAAAGCTATTGATCTTTTTGAAATTCAAAATTTTTTTATTGTGTTCATTGCATATGTTTGCGGCAAAGTGTATCTATTGCATTATACAAGTTGTACCTTCTTTCATTAAACATCTATTCCTCTTACCTTGTCATTCTCTATAAGCTAATACTTTTTTAATTTCTTCTGTTTTATCATTGTTCCATTATTATGCCTGTTACAAAGGACTTGAGGTAACTCAAGCTTTCTTAAGCTTAATTGGTTTGGCCAAACTTGGTGGTTTTGGCTTTGGACATAGAAATGAGGTCAAATTTTAGGACTCAAGTGTGCTTCACAAAAATCACTTAGACTTGAGATTTCACTCAGTAGTTTAATGACCTTATTCTTGGTTCAATTTCTGCTCAAAACTAGTATCAGACTCTATTCAAGCTTGAGTTCAGAACTATAATTTTTCGCATGAAAACTAGGAAAAGAACTTGAGATTGGATTCAACATTGAAGTAAAGAACTACAAGCTAACATAAAGTCTATTAAAGCCAAATCCATTGCAAGACCAGTGCAAAAAGTGTCATTGGCATAGTATGTAAAGAAGTGAAATGGAATTCACATATACTCTCTTTAAATGTGGGAGAGGCATCCTAAATGAGATTATAAGGCTTAGAATGTTGCTTTATGTAAATGAATAAGTTTCCAAGGATTCTTCAGTAATCCAAGCCCCTTAGTTATAATTATTGATTTGGGTCTTTAGCTGCTGGGCATGTTTTAGGAATACATCATCTTTGTTTGTCTACAATGATCCTTTTTTTTTTTTTTGGTTTCATTTGCTTGATGACTTTTTATCTTGTTTAGATTTTTCACTATTATATACAAAATTCTTATGTTTCATTCAAATGATTTGTCAATTATATACACTCCTTTTACATAATTTATGTTAACATAATCAATATTTGCAAAGATGTCCTTTTTAGGGAGCCCTCGCCAATTTTTTTTAAATTAAAAATATAGAATAAAATTTTTTTAATTGGACCCATGTTTAGATTGCCCAGGCCCATTCTTATCCGAGAGCTAACTCTTTTAAGTAAAACGATTAACTAATTTGATCTTTAACTGCCCCTTTTGTGAATGAACCCCAAGCATGAGGACTCTTGCAAAAATCAAAGAAGGGGGGTCCTCCTCTATGTTCAGCAAATAGGGCACTTAAGAATGGATCCAAACTGTATCAACCACCTAATGCTTCCCCTAGCTTTGCTGATAATTCTAACAGCCCAGCCATATTTTCATTGGCTAAAAGTGCAGTTTGAACTATCGTTTTCATCAAAGTACAACTTAAATTTTAATGTTTTAGAGCATTTAATTTCAATCCTAATGTTTTCAAAACATTCAAAATAGGCTCTAAGTGGATAAAAAATTTAACTAAAATTAAATTTCTATTTGTTTAAGTGTCATGTCACTATTGATGTGGCAATTTTTTTATTATTTTAAAAATATGTTAGCACCCTACTGCCATGTGGCATAATGGGGCCTAAAAAAAATTTTTAAAAAATTTTTAAGTTAATATTTTTAAGTAGTTTAATTCTTTTCTTTTGTTAATAATTAAGTTTTTAACTAAAATTTCCAAAATCTCTTATCAGAAACCGTAATTATGAACCTTGATTGAAACTAAAATCCCTAATTGAGCCATGCCCCTCCCCTCTCTTTGTTTGTTTAGGTCACTGTCCATTCAGATGTTCTTTGCTGCACTAGCCCTCTCTTCCATCCTCCTCTTTGCCCCACTCCTTGCAATCATAGACATTTCCATTCTGACTGCATGAAAATAGTCTAAACAGTTTGCCAAACTTGAAAAACAGTAGAGAGAAAGCTCGAATCTTCTGTGAAGCTCTATGAACATGATAACACTTCAACACTCGCCATCAAAATCGCCGTAGAGAAGACAAAATGCAAGTTTGATAACTGTGGCCAAAAAGGTTTGCTTTGTGGGTATGGTGGGCTTCCTCATTTGATTGTGAGTGGTGACAGTTATTTGGGTGAGTTTATCACTCCTAGGATTTTGTTCTTGTACATTTCTAGTTGGATCGGGTGGGTTGGTCTGAGTTATCTGATTGCTATTAGAGGAAGGAGATTATCATTGATGTTCCTTTGGCTACCTATTTAATCTTCAAAGGCTATAGAGAGCCACTGAATGTTGAACTTATTGTCAAAAGGACATTTAGATTTTGTTAGCATTCTTAGCAGAGTAAAAACAGAGAGAGTGGAGGAGCGTGATTTCAATTAGGGATTTTAGTTTTAATTGGAATATCACAATTAAGATTTCTTGATTAGGTATTTTAGGAATTTCAATTAAAAATTGAAGAAAAAATAATATAAAAAAATAATTAAATTAATTAGAAAATATTAATAGTTTTCAGTTTTTAAAAATAGTTATTTGGGATCCACGTGGCAGTAGGATCTACTAACAGATTTAAAAATAATAAAAAGTGTCAAGTCAACAATGATTGGCACGTAACAGATAGAAGTTTCAACTCTGTTAAATTTTGTCTTTTTAGAGTCTATCTTGAACGTTTTAAAAACATTAAGATTGAAATTAATCGCTCTAAAACGTTAAGGTTTAAGTTGTATTTTAATGAAAACAATAAGGTTCAAATTATACTTTTTGCCTATTTTCATTAAATACATGCTTTATCAAATTGTTGCCATACTGGAGTTAAGCCTGCGGCTTGATCAGTATTTCTTAGTTGGTAGATTTGGTCTGTTGTAGATTATCAATCCAAAACATTTCTGAGCAAATCTTAATTCCTTATGTTCAC
Organism: Erythroxylum havanense; assembly: GCA_024752395.1. Lineage (NCBI taxonomy): Eukaryota > Viridiplantae > Streptophyta > Magnoliopsida > Malpighiales > Erythroxylaceae > Erythroxylum > Erythroxylum havanense. The sequence continues at coordinate 25,633,289 of JANTNU010000005.1, read as the reverse complement.
TGGAAAGAATTCGGGGTCGATTTGGCAGATATCCTAGTCTAAGATCCCTCTTTCAATCTCCTTCTTATGTCAAGTATGTTGTCCCCAACTTTTTAAAATCCCAACTCTACAGATTTAGGGTGTCTGCAAAAATTCTATCACATTTGATCTGTTCCAATCTTGGGTCTTGATGTTACAAACCACATGCAATGCTTGGGTTTGTCATTAAAGTGGTAACTGCCATTGATGTATTCTGTGAGAAAGATTAAGCTTTATTGTTATGCAAGTCATCATTCAATTGCAAATTGTTAATTCCTCATCAAATCAAGGTTATTGGTGTTTGTCACTTTGATAATAACGAAAAATTTACCTGTATCCTAATAAAATTAAATACTGCTATCTGCAGGAGAGTCTTAATTGCAGGTGCCAAATCTACCTTCATTGCACAGATACCCGAGTCATTGAAAGAGGACCTAGTCAAAAGTCTACGATCATTTTACCAAGAAAATTGAAATTCTAGATTTTGGATCAATTGGTAATTAAGGATTACTTTCTCCGCGATTTCTGTTTATATATCAACTTTTCACTGATTAAATGCAATTTTTATTCTGTGCAATTGATACCCTGGAAGAGTGTTACTCGGAAGCGCAATGTATAATCTGTATCATTAAAGTGCAATGCTGCCTTCAAGCGAGTGCTGGCGGTGAGAAGAAAGCGATCAGTATCTTGTTCCCAACGGCAACCTTGTATGCTAATAGGTTCCAGTTTTATTGGCTCTGAGTTCAAAAGGCTGAATTTAAATATTGCCAAGAATTTTCTTGCGGCTGTAAAGTTGGTTTTGGAGTAGAGGAAGCTTAGGAAATGATATTTTAATTTTGTATCATGCCCATGGTAGCATCTAAAGCATATGACCTGCAATAAATTTTCCTTAAATCATGATGGAGTTATTCAGTCTTACAATTTGAAGTTGCCAGTATTCAACTCGCTCAATTCCAGGGGGTATAGCCTAGTAGCTTAGTGGTTTAAGTCTCCATTGTTTTTAGAAGTTACTAATTCTTTTAGGGTTGTAATTTTCCACACATAGGATGTTGAAACCAAATGAAAATAGAATTTTGTTCCACCTTGGATACAAATTATAAGGGAGTTGTTTATACGAAGTGAAGAAAGAATTATGCTTGATGGTATTAATCCGGGTGAAGTATATTGGTTTGCGATGGAGAAGATAAGACACGGCGGACCTAGGTAAAAATCTGGACAATGGTTTAGATAAAGTACACAATGACATTTTAATTTTGACGGGCAAATTTGGTTAGTTATTTTTTGAGAGTAAATTTTTCACAAATGCAGCAGTGAACAAGAGAGTCTGAGCAGCCACCTACTACGGCACCCGCTAAAACTAAAGAATATATAATTTATATAGAGGGTGAGCTACAAGTTATGAGTGTTAGATTGTAGTATTAGATGGAGTGAAGTATATAAATATTAGATGGCATAGATAAAGGTGATGATGGAGATTAGGGCATAGAAAATGATGGTGGTGCCGATAAGGAGGCAAATCTAAATGGACAGGCTAATGTTTAAGGATTTGAATGATGATGATGGTGTTCAAAGTGCTGAGGTTTGTAGTGTTGAAGGAGGTAATTATCATGAAGTTGAAAGAGTTATTGAGATTGAGTGTTATAGTGGCAAATACGGTATCGAATATTAAGAGATCGGACAGATAAGTAAACGAAAGGGAGAAGTAGAAACTAACTCAACCCAAACAAAAGGGAGAAGTAGAAACTAACTCAACCCATGTTGATGAAGAAGACACAACACTAAAAAAGACTTATATCCAGATGCTTATAGTGAAGATTCTGTTGTATACAAAGGTAGTGGATATTTTGATTGTGATGGTCCAAGCGATTACATTTGCAAGTTGGAAGAAAATGGTGATGCATGGGAAAAAAATCAATCCATGGTGCTCTACTTACTCTAGGGAGGATGGGGTTCAATAATGATAAGGGATATAGTGATGCTGCTATTAAATATTCTTGGATCAAGTGTATAAAAAATGAAAGAATAAAGTAAGAGTTTAATGTACTAAAAATATCTATAGTTGATTTTTGTAGGAATTAAAACAAATGATAATACATTTATTTTCAAAAGGAATAAACTTGTAGACACTTGTTAAATAACCAATATTAATAATTTGATTAGATGTAGATATCTAACAATCAATTACGAGGACAAGATTGAAGCGCAACTTAATATTATAATTGTTAGATTGAAAGTTTCTTATAAAGGATGTGAAAGACAGTATTAATTGAGGTACATGTAAAAGAACAAGGCTAGCTATTCTACAAAAATTGTATGGATTCATACTACAAAGTTCGCCAAATTTCCATGCTATGGTGAGGAGTTGAGGAAAAGAAAAATCTAAATGTTAATTTAGGTCATTAGAACTAGCATTAATAATGTGGAGGCAAAGAGGATTTTCACAAGGTGCTATGTGCATTTTAAAGATTGCATAAGGGGTTAGATTGAAAGTCTAAACTAACAATAGGTTTATATGTAAAAGAAAATTACTAGATAATGTTGAAAGAGATGGAAATAATTGCTTGGGTAGTAGTGGATGTGGAAAGAAACTTGGTGATGCAATTTTTCCAAATGATTTAATAGAGATAAGTGAAAGTTTGAAAGGAGTTAACATCACTAGAAGGGCATATGATGTGTGTTAGGTGCATCTATGCTAACTAAAAATTAATTTAAGAAATGATGATTTATGTGAGTTTTACATGTAACAATATTATTCTAATACAAGATTAACATAAAAGAACCTATTATTTTTTAATAGTAAAGTAGTAATAAGAGTCGATTTAATGAGAAATGGATATATCTACTAAGTTTAATCTTCCTACCATTATCTAATCTTCTTACAGTTCCCTCTCGAAGAGTAATCTTTTAGTTACAGCAATTTTTTTAGCGAGCTCAAAGCAGATTTTAGGCAACTTACTGTTTAGGGAAGTTTCATGGAAACCTTTGAGAGCCCTAGTTTCCAACCTTGCAAGAACCAATGAATCTCAATCTTATAGGAGATATGAGAAACTAGAAAACAAATGGCTTGAATAGAATAAGAAAAACATGGAGAAATGTAATCTCAGTAGAAACCGTACACAAGAAACCAAGACACTTTCCAGTAGCTTTGGTAAATGGCATTGTATCCCCTCCTCTTGAGCTTCATCAAGAGGTGCAAAACAATGAGGTAATACACTTATTGACTTCTTTGTAAGAAAGACAACACGTGCAAGATAATGGGGTCAGGAATGATAGACAATTATTCGTCTATATTTATATACCTATATTTGATGTATCTTGCTTGTTATTTAAGTGTTTTCTAGTATTTTTGTACCTAATTAGCTCCAAGTATGTTTTTAGGTAACAATTACCCTTAAAGATTAAGAGGAGATGTGTTAGAGTGAAATCGTGGCATGGAATGGAAGAATTGAAGCACTTATGGAGTTACATGACCGTTTATAGTGACTATATAAGACTTTGTAAATATGTGAACATTTAAAAATACAATTTCTGCCTATATATATTTACATGCCTGCATATGTTGACATAAATGACCGTGTATGTTGCTCGTGTAAGTCTTTGTAACTAGGTAAAGTTGTGAATTAAGTATTTTTTTAGAGGTATATGGTCACCTACACGACTATGTAAGTGACCGTGTAAGTGATTGAGTATATCTCATAAACCCTAATTTGTTGATATATAAGGAAAATAATAAGGCTACATCAAGGGAGGCAGGTTATAAACATCTGAATTTAGAGAGAAGTGACGAGAGTCATCAGTTTCACCTAAAATGGAAGAGCAAAAAACATATAAACAATCTAGACATCATAAAAAAGTAGATCAAATAATGGATACATCAAATCAATTCCAACCTTCTAGAATTTCCTTGTCAAGACTTTTAAGCTTATTCATTAATTTCTTATTCTTTTCCTTGAATGTTAATTCTAATTAATTGTGTGTCGAATATGATTATTGATTTCTAAATCCATATTAAGGATTATTCTTGAATTGTTTTTGTTTAACTTTATTCTTGTTAACTTCAATAAAGTATTGCTTTGTGGTATTTGTTATGATTATACTTACAAAAAATCTAGAGATTGAATCAAAGTTATATGTTTTAAGTTGCACAACGAGAGTTGGCACCTTAATAGACTTACAAATATCAGATTAATAAATAATTGAAGGGAGATCTTAACTGTGAGTTCATTATCTTTAGGATTGCTTCAAATCCAATTGAGTAGTTATGAGTAGTTTTGTGAATCATGAGGTTACAATTCAACTTTTATCTATTTTGTTGGGATCCGATCTGGGAACCGGATCCCAACCGAAAAACGAAGCACGAAAAACGGAATCGAATACAAATGGAAACGGAAATTTTGCATCGAAATTTCAAATCAGAAACAAAGCATAAGAATTGAAAGCGAAGCGCATTA
>JANTNU010000005.1:25536460-25549229 GCA_024752395.1 Erythroxylum havanense | reverse complement strand
CACAATTCTTCATATTCTCACATTTTCTTTCTTTATTTCTTGATTTTCAACTCCCATTTAAATCAACTCATTCACTTGAACTTTTATAAACTATACAAATCTCCACCATAATCAAAATTTTCAAAACCTAATTCTTTTCTCATGAATTTCCTCAAAGCATAAATACATTTATTTCACAATACATATATAAAACCACTCATTTAATTCCACTTAATATTTCTAAATTTCACTCAAAAATCGGGGTCCAACATATACTGAGGTTTTGAATTGTGTATGTGTGTGTGTATATATATATATATATATATATATATCAGATGCTTCACCTCATATCACCCTCATTAATGTATACATTACCTTATGTGGGATGAGTGGAATCACAATAGCTCTTAGCATTCTACCATAAACATGACTCCGTTTGAGGTAGTGTTTAATTTCCCACCTCTGTCCCTCGTTGATTATATGGGTGGTACCTTTGTTGTGAAAGTTGTGGATGTTTTACGTACTTCTAGGTCAATAATATTAACTAGACTACAAGAAAATCTATTAAGAGCACAAACATGCAAGTGAAATCAAACCAAAGTTAAGCATATAGAGAAAACTTATGTTATCAATGATTGGGTGTTCCTCAAGCTCTAACCCAATCGATTCCTTAGTTGCTCATTGATACTCAAATAAACTTTTTCGATAGCTTTTTGGTCCTTTTCAAATTGTAGAATAAGTCAGTCCATTTGCTTGTTGTCTAGCACTTCCCTTTATCCTTAAATTCATAATGTCTGATATATGTCTCTCCTTAAAGAATGTGTTGGCTATCCCTATACACACACAAGCCACCCTGCCTCAGTAATTTACTGATCACCACCTCATTTTGAAGCCTTCTAGAATCTTAGGCTACCATGAAGTTCGACAGCAAGGGAAACCTTTTTCTCAGTGTTGGTTTAATGGGAGAATCAACTAGAAGTTGAAGCTCCTTGGGAGCCACTCCAAAAACTTCCTTTAGGATTTTTCAAAACTTAACCTTGAGGACAAGGTTCCAATTAAAGGGGAATAATGTTGTAGGTACTACTTCTATAAGCTGAAGTATTGATTTTCAACCCAGCCATGAAAGACTGGCATTAGGAGCAGTAATAAAATTAGGGAAATTTCAGACAAATAGTATCACTTAGTTAGCTAGGGGTTAGTTAGTTGTGGGTAAAGAAAGATACTGTACGACATGGATTGTAGTTGGCTATTTGGTTACCATAATGTTATTATTTAATTGAGAATTGTAATGGAAAAGGGACATGAGAAATATTCCCTCAGTTCCCTTTTATTTTTTTTCTCTCTCTCCCTGTCCTTCTTTCTCCCATTTTCCTATTTCTTTTCTCTACTTTTTGCCTTATCATCTTTGCTTGTGTCTTCTTCTATAACTAACATCAGTAGCAATATTAAAATAATTCCAAAAGAAATCACTAGGATATATAATAACTAATGCCAATTCTCTTTCTATTTTCTAATCTAACAAAAAGAATGATTGGATTTAAAATAATTAACTAAGCTAAAAAAATAAAAACAACTAATCAAGGTAATAAATAAGAATAAAAAACTAGTACATAAATAAGATCTAGATGAGAATCTCCCTAGAAACTTTCTTATGTTTAAATTTATCCTTATTTCTTGTATCGATAGGAATTTCAGAATTACGACTACATTCCTTCTCAGGATATATAACCCATATCCTTAAGTTTATTGACTGAAAGCTCACTCAGACCAAAAGCCCCTAAGAACATATTACTTCATTATGTAAATTCCTATGATAATGTTCACTCTAATCTATAAGAGTTATATGGTCCTAGTTTTAGGGCTCCATATAAATCTCATTATCCATGCGTATGCACATATATGATCTTTTGTATTCACTACTTCAATTAATATATATGAAATTCAAAATTGAATGTTTTTCTTTTGATACTTCAATTCAACACATTAAACAAACTTGAATAATTCTTAAGAAAACTGGAATATTGCATAAATAATAATCCAAAAAAGTAGGTTATGCTTCATCCTATCTAGATTTATATCTCAATTTAATTTTTAAAAAGACAATGAAAAGCAACAATAAACAAGAAAGAATAGAATATAATAAGTTCTTATGGATCTTGAATCTTAATGTTCTTGATTAAATACTAATGGGGCTTCTTGAATTTTTCTCTAAGGTTGCTTCCTTTTTGATATGTTCTTGACTCGTCTTTGACTCTTATCACCAAAAATTTGCACCATTCGAAATAATGCACTACTATGCATCTTTCAGGTCATCTTGAAAACTTCATTTTCTTGCATTTTCTTATCCCATCTTCACCCTAGTCCATCAACTTCTTGTTCCAAAAAGACAAATGAGTTTGAATATCAACAGGATGACTTAAGGAATGTGCTTTTAACTCATTTTAGTTTTTGTGCTTCCAAATTGTACCTAAAGCCAAATATGAACTAAAGTGAATATCTTAAGTATTTCAAAGCATTAATCACTAAGGGTCATGGAGTAAATGTATAAACAATCAAATACACATTAAGGTATCTTCGATTATGACAAAAAGTGATCCTAGACTACTACTTGATCTAGGTCTAGAGATTAAAGGTACTTTGGTTTGGAATCTAAGGGAGAGAAATAAAAGAATTTAAAGGTAGCTACAAAGTTCTTAGGTTACAGCTACTAGACATAATGGAAAGAAAAGGAGGACAATGCTATAAACAAATTTTCTAGAAAATCACTCACTGCAATATAGTCTAGCATTTTTAGGCCAATAGGATAGATAATCATTCATATGGCTTAATAACTTATGTAGTTTGTTGGCTTGCCTAATAAGGATCCAAATACACAAACTGATAACTTTTTAGAAATCTATAATATTTTCATGATTAATGGAGCTTCAAAGGATGCTATTTGGTTACTATTATTCCTTTTTAAATTTTAGGATAGAGGAAAATCATGTTTGAAGTATTTGCCTCCTCAATCTATTACCACCTAGAATAGGCTTGTTGAAAAGTTTTTAGTTAGGTATTCTCCTTTAACATGAACAATAAAACTTAGGAATCATATATTCTCTTTTCAATTTTAGAGAGTGAGACATTTTATGAGATGTGGGAGAGGTAGAATAAGCTATTGAGAAAATGCCTACACTGTAGACTCGATTTGGGATTGCATATATAAACATTTCACAATAGATTTAGTTATCCATATAAGCATTTGATTGATGCTTCTTAAAGAAAACTACTATCTTTAAGACTCCCGAGTAACTGTAATAGCTTATTAAAATATTTCAATAAATAATTAGTAATAGGAAATTTTAAAGCTGGAGTAAAAATTTGGTGGCATCCAAACAATGTAAATGTGGTGACAATATTAGAGGTAAATTTATAAGAATTGAGTAGAAATATTGATAATATGGGATTGGCAGCTTAACTAACATAAATGATGAGTTGTGAAATTTATAGTGGGTGACACCCAATTCATGATTTATGAGCCCTTTACAATATGAGACAACCAATTTGGCAAGTTATTTTTATGAGAAATTGGTATTAAAGTAATTCCTATAGTAACACCTATAATATATGAATAAACCCTCTCAATTTTTTAAATAATAATAATCAAGGACAACAAAGACAAAGTCCCTAAACAAAATTTTTGAAATAATAGCATCAATCAAGAAAGCTAAGTCTTAAGATGCTTATGGTGAAATTCATTACTACATTTAAAGCTCACTTTTAAAATACTAATGTTGGACCCCGATCTTTAAGTAGAATTTAGCAATCATAAAATGAAATTAAATGAGGAAATATGGTATGATTCCTTGAAATGAATGAAATGTATAAACGAATCTCTGAGTATTTGATGAAATGAAAGACATTTGAGTTTCCTTGTGTTTTGCATATGTTTGATAAAAAGATGAGGTAGTATGATATTGAACATGGCCTCGTCCAATAAATAAAATGGTGCATTTTTGTATTCTTTTCTTTTTGAGACACATTTCCGGGCTTATGTGGAAATTGATTGGCTTCTTTAGCCTTCTTAAGGATTATGAAGTATTTGCATAGTTTTGAAATAAGGTTTTGTGTATTGTGTTTGTATGTGGAAATTCGAGATTGTGGATAAGTGAGGTGTTGTGCAGGATGAAGAATTTGGTTAGTATAAATTTAGGGGAGATGCTGTCAAAATTTTCTTTGAGCAGAAATTTTAACCGAGTTTTTAACCCTCTTGGAGTTAGAATTTGACCAAAGAGTCTTCTTGAAGATTGTAGCTTAGGTTTTGATCTTTTCATTGACGTATAATATGTTATTTTTGGTTATGGAAATTGGAAGATATGAAATTTGGAAGTGTGGATGTGGTATAGGATGACAAATTATCTGGCAGAAGATTTGACTGAAAAATTGACCTAGTTAGAAGTTGCAATTGCCTTTAAGTGCTTTATAAAAGTTTTAGCTTGTGTTCTGATCTTTACTTTGATATAAAATATGACATGTTTGGATCTTTGAGTTGAAAGATAGAAATTTTCAAAGTTATGTGATTGTTTAGGAAGACATAAAAAGGGACAGAAACTTTGAGTGGAATTTTGACCCCTTTACAGATGGAATTGGTTTTCAAGTTCTTCATGGAAGTTGTAGAGCTTCCTTTAAGCTTTCTTTTGATATCAAAATTTTCAAATTTGGAATTTGGAATCAAGAGCTATGATTTTTGTAAAATTCGGATATATATATATATATATATATAAACGAAAATGACCCAGGGCACTGTTCGCGCTCGCGAGTAGAAACTCTCGCCCTTGCGAACGAAACGCTCACCCAAGGCGAGCTCGCCCTCACAAGCACAGCGCGCGTTTTGGTGCCATACGACGTTGTTTCACTCTGCTACTTTCTCCTTTACAAGACATTGTTTGTGTTTTCCTCCTTTGGGCGCTGCTGTTCAGTCTCCATGCGACGCCGTTTCTTTCCCTTGCGTGCGACGTCGTTTTATTTTCTTCTGATTTTGCTATTGTCTCCCTAATCCGACCTTTATCCAATCTTTTACTTATATCTTTTCCGTCCGATATACGATTGACTTAATTTTTAAAGCGTTAGATTCCTAAGACAATTATCTACATTATCATGGGAAATTATGAATTTTTGAGATTAAATTGAGGGTGATCGATTTAATCAAAGGGAGTTGGGAAATTTTCTGCAGATGGTTCAATCTTTTGAGAAATTCTTGATCTGTGGAGATCCGATTGAATTGATTCTTGTTTCAAAATAAAATAGAGACATGGGACTACAAGTCATATGAAGTAATTTAATTTCAATTTAGCTCCTAAGATTTTCAATTTTTGAATTGGAGTCGGGTTTAGTGTTCAGTCTTGGATTAGTAAGAGCTGAAAGTATTTTGGCCATAACTTTTGTCCTAGTCATCCAAATAAGGTGATTCTTGATTTGTATTAAACTAGAGAAATAGGGATATAAATATTATGAAGGATTTGAGTTTCAATTTAGTCTCTAAGAATGTCAATTTTCGGATGGAAATAAATTGCTGGAAAATATTTAGCATAATGATAGTCAAAAATATTTGGAGCATAACTTTTGGTGTAGTACACCAAATTAAATGATTTTGGTGGTGTTATGATATTGATACAATGAGGAACATTTATCTAGAAGGAAGTTTTAGCAAATTCCTTCAAATTGATGATTTGAAAAATGTCCTAATTTAAGCATGATTTGATGAATATTGAGACTTTGTTATATTTTATGATTTTGAGGACTTAATTAACATGTTAATGTGTTTAATTAGCATGTTTAATTGAGTAAGAGCATATGGGATAAATTGATTGGAGTAAATTAAATTAAAGTGTCAGAAATTAAAGTGTTAGAAATGCATAAGGGCAAAATTAGAAGGTTACTTAAGTTGTTAAGTTAAAAGGCTTATAAGGAAGGGCTTAATGGTCATTTTGCATTCATTAAAGACAAAATAAAGGGGCTATCATTTATGAAGGATGAAAGGCACGAAATTAGGAGGAAAAAGAAAGAAAAGAAAGAAAGGAAGAGAGGGCTTTCGGTGAAGAAGAAGAAAGAAGAAAGAGAAGGCTTAAGGTTTCGATTTTTATGGGCTTTCAAGAGGGATTTTCAAGTTGATTTTTATGGGCTTTCGATTTAGTGACTATGCTTTATGTGATGTTGAATTTGGGTGATTATGGCTTAGGGAATTTTAATTTGGAGGAAAGAAAGAAGCTATGGAGAAATTGATGCTTTGGACAAGTTTCAAACATGGAATTGAGGTGGGTAATATGTTTATATTTTAAATTATAAGCTAGTTATGCATTTTTGAAAAATCAAGAAAGTATAATTGTTTATAAATTATTGTTTTCGAATGATTAAATAAATTGATTTTGGGAATGATTTACGAATTGTTAAATTCATTGTTTTCGAATGTTTGGAAATATTATTACAATTGTTTCGGAGGATTTGATTAAATGATGCAATTGTTACATGCATTGTTTTTGAATGATTTGATGTTATTGCAAAAAGTGTTGCATTTTTGTATTTGATTGATTGAAGAATTGTTATGTGATTTTGATCATTTTGTGAAATGTGATATTGTGGAAAGTTGTTTGATATTTTAAATGATTTTTATGTGGTTTGTGAATGTGTGAAATTGTGAATGTCAATGGGTATAGTATGACATGATATGAAAAAAGTTAAGTTTTCGAAATATGCCTTCGGCCAATCTGATTTTCAAGTATGTATTATGTGTTATGTGGGTTTGGTTAGGTCCCATAAGTTTGAGTCAAGTGCATTTTTTTCTTTTTATAGGCTTTGCCCTCCTGCCCGCTAGTGGCATTGGAGCTCCGATTTCAGACTCCCATAAGTTCACGGCTACACTGGATCACTATGCGAAAAAGTGTAGTACATTCTGTCCACGGCTGCACAGGACCGCTATGCGAGAATGTGCAGTACGTTCCGTTTTGGACCGACCCAAACCATTTTGATGTGTTATGTGTTTTTAATTTTGTTTATAATGTGATGCTTTGTTGTTTTGAAGTTGTTCATGAATTGTGAAAATTTTAAGAATTTTGAGAAATGAGAAATTGAGGTTTTCAACCGTGAAATTTTTGGAAATTATTTATGAATGTTTTGAAAGTTTGAAAAGTTTGAGAAATAAGTTTTTGATGAATGTTCTACTTTGAAATGTTTATAAATAGCAAACGTCTTGAAAAAAAAAATTTTGCTTATTTTTCGATTTATAAACATGTTATCCACAAGCTGTATAAGCTCACTCCCCTTTCATCCCAATCTCCAGGTATTGAGTGGGAGATCAGATGAAAAAAGTCAAGGCATTTTTTCGATTATGCATGTATTGTGTTTTTAAGTCAATTTTTTTGTAAGATTTAGATCTTATTTATGTTGAGAATTTTGGGATATTTATATCATGTATATTTTGGAGTTGTATCTTTATATTTGGATTCGGATTCTGAGATTGATATTGTATTATTCATAATGTATTTATCTTGGAATGTAAATAATGAGTTATGAAATTGTGTATTGAATTATTATATGAATATGATGTGGATATATATGAATATATATGAATTGTGGATTTCTAGATATGTATATTTGTTTTATGGAAGAAAAAGAAAAAGAATAAGAATAAGATTTGTTAAAGATGAGATTGAGATATTGCATGATTGTGAAGAATTATATGAATTGGGTTTTGATTGAGGAAAATTTTCCAAAAAGGAAATTATATTATTTTTGATTTGTATAAGATTGAATAAAGATGAAAAGAATGAAAGAAAAAAAAAATATACCGGTTTCGCATTCGTTTAGTCTAAGGTTTCCAACGCGATGTTTTTCGAAAGTATAAGTTCACAGATGTTGGAAAATTTGATTTGAGTTCGTTTGAACCATTTGTGTACTTGATTCGGTTCGCTTTGTTATGATTTCCATTCGTTTTCGCTTCCATTTTCGATTCTTTCCTATTGGGATCCGGTTAAGAAATCGGGTCCCAACATTTATGGTATCAGAGCCCAGTATTAGGATCTTACATGGGCACATGTGTTTGATAAAAGTTAGTGAATGGATAAATTGAATTAGTGAGAATGTGATATTGATGTGAATAAGTTTTCATGAATTATTTGAGGACTTAAAGGGATTGTTTGATTTAAGAGTCAAGAGTATGATTGATTACAAGAATGTGAGTATGGAAATTAAGATTAGAAATTCGATCATGATGAATTTGGATGATTTGACTTCGAATATGTGTGAGATGAAGTAACGAATATTTGAAAGATGAGATGAGTGATAGAGATATATGTATAGAAATTCAAAAGATTGATTTGAGTGATGATTGATCCATATTAAGGTTCCTTAAAAAATGGACCATTGACTTGTGTAAATATATTAAGAAATATTGATTTGTGGTTATAGTGATTTTGATATGATATTGGTGGTATTAGATACAAGAAATGAAAGGTTGCAAAGAAATTGAGAAATATGTATGATGAGGAATTAGATAAGAAAGTGATTGAGTATGATCACATTTAGGAAGAAAATTATTTGAGAGAATGAGTTACTTGGTGAAAGTATGAATTTTGGGGACGAAATTCTTTTAAGAGAGGGAGAAATGTTAGACCCCGAACTTATCTTGAAAATTAGAAATTATATAATGAAATTAAATGAGGAAATATGGTATGATTCTTTGTAATAAGTGAAAAGTATAAATGAATTTATGAGCTTTTGATGAAATGAAAGACAATTGGGGTTTCCTTGTGTTTGCATATGTTTGATAAAAAGATGAGGTATTGTGTATTGTGTTTGGATGTGGATAATTGAAGTGTTGTGCAGATGTTGGAAAAATTGGAATAAAGGTTGAAGATAAAAAAAAAAAAGAAAATGGCCCAGGGCACTGCTTGCCCTCATGAGCGTCGCCCTCGCGAATGCTCACGAGGGCGACCGAGCGAGCGAAACGCTCGTCCAAGGCGAGCTCGCCCTTATGAGGGTGAGCGCACGCTGGCCAGCATGCCATCGTTCCCTCACGTGCGACGTCGTCTGAGATTTTCTCCCCATAAGACGTCGTTTTGCTTCCCTTGCGTGAGCGGAACGACGCTGTTTTGATCTCTTATATTTTTGCCAATCTCCTCCCCTAATCCGACCCTAGTTCAATCTTTTGTTTATATCTTTTCCTTCCGACATCCGATTGACTTGGTTTTTAAAGCTTTGGATATCTAAGACAATTATCTACATCAGAATAGGAAATTTATGATTTTTTAGATTAAATTTAGGATGATTGATTTAATCAAAGTGAGTTGGGAAATTTTCTGGACATGGTTTAGTCTTATGAGAAATTCTTGATCTGTGGAGATCCGATTAATTTGATTCTTGTTTCAAAATAAAATAGAGACATGGGGCTTCAAGTAATATGAAGGAATTGAATTTCAATTTACCCCCTCAAACCTTCAATTTCTGAATGAAAATCGGGTTTAGTGTTCAGTCTTGGATTAGTTTGAGAAATAAGTTTTTGATGAGTGTTCTACTGTGAAATGTTTATAAATAGCAAACTTCTTGAAAAAATGATTTTGCTTATTTTTTGATTTATAAACATGGTATCCATGAGCTGTATAAGCTCCCCCCCCCCCTTTTATCCTAATCTCCAGGTATTGAGCAGGAGATCGGATGAAAGAAAGTCCAGGCATTTGTTCGATTATACATGTATTGTGTTTTTAAGTCAATTTGTTGTAAGATTTAGTTCTTAGTTATGTTGAGAATTTTGGGATATTTATATCATGTGTATTTTGGAGTTGTATCTTTGTATTTGGATTCGGATTTTGAGATTGATATTGTATTATTCATAATGTATTTATTTTGGAATGTAAATAATGAGTTATGAAATTATGTATTGAATTGATATATGAATGTGATGTGGATATGTATGAATATGGATGAATGTGATTTGAGTTCTGGACAGGAGGTCCGATTATTCTGGTTATTGATTGTGAATTATTGAAGTGTTATAGATATTTGATTGTGTTTGTTTATACTGAGCTTCCGAACAGGAGGTCCGATGATGATAGTGATTGTGTTGATTGAGCTGGAAATATTGAAGTGCCTATTGTGTATGACTTGTGGATTTCTGGATATGTATATTTGTTTTTATGGCAAAGAAAGAATTGATTTGAGTTTGTTTGAACCATTTGTGTCTTGATTTGTTTCGCTTTGTTATGATTTCCTTTCATTTTTGCTTCCATTTTTTAGTCTTTCCAGTTCGGGTCCGATTAAGAAATCGGGTCCCAACATTCCAACAACATATACAATGATAGGTCTAGTGCAAATCTGAGCATACATAAAGCTTCCAACATTTGAAACATGTGGAATGTTTTTCATATGTTCCCGTTCAAAATCAATTTTCAGGCATTAATTTAAATTGAATATATCACATTCACTATGGGTGCTACATTTGGTACATAATCTTTCATCCAAAGTCTCTCTAAAACTTTGTTGATATAGGTCTCTTGAGACAAAACCAAAATGCCTTGAGATCTTGCTCTATGGATCTTGATTCCAATGACATAAGATGTAACACTCTAATACCCCCTAAGAGGATATACGGATGCCACACAAAAAAACATAGAACATATGAAGATATTCTAGCAAAGCCTAAAAATAAGACAACATACTTCACAATTCATTCGAATGTTGAGCTATGAACATATCAAAATTTACACATTGTATTTATCAAAATATACCTTAAATTCAAATCTATCCCGTCTTATAGACATTACAAACCATTTACATAAAATACAAATTTGTCTAATAATTTTAAATACAACTCAAAAACTTAAACATAACATCTTCTAAACTATAACACAACCTTTTTTGGCCACTATGGTTGTCCCGGCCTTAATCTTTTTTATTGAGACCCACATGGAGGAAAAATCACTATACTAAGCATATAGCTCGGTGGGGAATAACTAAATATGATACAAGATGGCTACTACTTCTAACAGTCGTCTAGCATTTATGAACAAATAAATCATGGCTTATCGCATGCAATCTTTAATTATTCAAATCAGAGAGTAATTAGGTTATTAATTACATCAGAACAGAACATAAATGCATCATAACAGAATATGCTTACATCATAATAGAATATAAAAGTATCAGATCACGATATAATTGTTTTAGATTAGGACTAATATCAAAACACAGACATAATTGCCTACTAATCCTTTTTATAGAAGTGGGTAGCGGGAACAAAATAGAAGATACTTATGATTGGTATCTACAGAAACAGAAGAGACTTGAGTCTCTAAAATGGAAGACACCTTAGTGTCTAAGTACAGAAGTAGCTGACCTTTTTAGGTATGCCTTTTTACCCACAACTAGGACTTGGCAAGTTTAAAGTAACACATATCACATTTTGGAATCACATGTAAGAGAAATAATGCAAAATGTAGGAATTTATTTCCTTATGCTCAAATTGAATACACTCTTTCGCACCTAAAAAACTTAATATTCCTTATGAATTTAAGCATTTGTAACAATGCATCAATAATAGCATTAAGTAACTATACATCATACATGTTCATACAAATTCCCAATTGCTAAACATTCCCAACTGCTAAACATTCATAACTAAATGACATTACTTAAATCCCTTGGATCACATTTGTGTTCATAAGAACACCTTCATCCCTTGAGCAATTCAAATATTCTAAAATTGGATACATTGATATCAAACATTCCATTCTTTAATTTATCACCTTAATTAGCATTTGACCAACTAATTCAACATCAAAATAGGTCATTTCAAACCTTAATCAAGCTCAAATATACCATTGTAAAGTGTCTTAACCTTATGTTGTTCAACAATTGCACAAAACCAAACTTTTCTGATTTCAAAGCATTTCCCAAAACCATGGGAAAGCGCTAATGTAGCTCTCATGATCGTGGGATGAGTGAATACAAGGTTCACTATCAATGCCTTCAATTTGTTTCTAGATTTTAATAGCTTCATACTTAATTCAATACAACTTCATTATAGTCCATTAATCACACCTCAATTATACCTCAATTATCCTTCAATTCTTTATCAAATTCACATCCAATTCCAATTCAAAATCATTCATTTGGAAGCTCACAAACCATTGTCTTTCTTGTTTTAAAAACCAAAATAGAATCTATCATACAGTCATCATTTCCAAAAATTATTTTATCATAAACACAATAAATATTCTTTCCCAATTCAAACATCATATAATTTGTATTACCATATGCCATCAAGTTTAGAGTTCCATTTATATATTTAACTTGAACTCCCATTTGAATGAACAAGCCAATCTAGCCTTCCATGCAACATGCATAATTCTAAGATCAAGGTCTAAATAGGATGATATGAAGAAGAAAACATCATAGAAGATAACTTGATGTAGCTTTCTTGATGTAGTATTTGGATAAGGTAATTAAACATAAACATAAGTAAGAACATAGAGAAGTGAGGATATGATGTTTCGATAGTGAGAGGAATGGTGAAGAAAGAAGGTAGTAGAAACAACTAGAATAAAGGATGATTCTGCACTTGCCTAAACCCTTTGATGCAAGGCGTCCTTGTTTTAAAAAGGAAATGTGTTATACTTAAAAGTGACCTACTTGTAACATCCCGTTACCGGAGTGACGGGTAGATTGGTAATTTGGTTCGGGTTAGGATTTGGTACAGGCAAGGTGTTGCATTTGCACATGCATTACAGTTTTGATAGTCATTGATAAATGATTATTGACT
>JANTNU010000005.1:25111623-25123105 GCA_024752395.1 Erythroxylum havanense | reverse complement strand
GATTATGTGTTTTATTTGGGCTGAGAGGAACTGTTTCGAGTCACGTGCACGTCGATGTCAAAGCCTTATCCCGGCTGCCCGCTTGTGGCCCACGAGATTCGAGAATGGACTCGTTTCGATTCACGGCGTAAACTTCGGTTTCGTCATTTTGTTCACGAAACCCTCTAGCCATTGGAAATGTGCATTGCATTTGATGTTCTAAGTTACCTTGACATGAATCATATTTAGTGTGTGAAGATGATTTGAAAATATGAGTTGACAATTGCTTGTGAATGTTGAATTCTCATTGTTATATACTTATGCCTAAACATGCTAGTAGGTATATGTATTTGGTTGATTGTGTGGCATGTATATGTATTTGGTTGATTGTGTGGCTCAATGCCATTAACTATAAATGGTTTAGCCGCTGAGCTATATAGCTCAACCCACATTTTCCTCCTCAGGTGCAGATCGAGAAGATCAGTAAGTCCTTGCGGGAATTTGGACGGTCTTGAGAGATTTAGCTTTTATATTAAGTTAGGAGCTAGATTTTTGAATAGCTTTAACTGCATATTGAACATTGAGCATCGAATATATTTTGCGACTTGTGTAATGTCGATATGTAATTTAAAGCTATGTATGAAAGCTTGTATGAACTCCATTTTGGACTTTGAATTAAATTTGAAGATTGGGAAAATTTCCTTTGTGCATGTGCTTATCTATCTTGTTTTGTGAAGTGCTTAATTCAGGTTTTATAGAGGTAAATTATATGCTGAACTTTTAAGGGGAAAAACTGGGTTGATTTAGGCTATTGTGGGTGAAATGATCTTCTTGAACCTTGTTTTATCCTCTTAGCTTTTCAATGGTATAAGGTTTGCGAAATTAAGATATCAATATTGAGAGTTATGGGTGTTGCAAGTGATAATGTTGTATGAAAAACTTGAATGTGATAGCTTTGGTAAATGATGAGAATGTGTGTGTTGAATGAGTTTTGAGTTGATGTTTGGGGAGTTTAATGCATCCCAATTGGTAGTTGATTGTTTGAGGAGTGTTATTACATTTGAAGGATTTAATTTGGGAAGGTTTTGATGGTATATGGTGTTAGGATTAAAGGTTGGAAGCATTGGGAGGCTTGGAAGAGGTTTTGGGATGTGTGTGTCCGTTAAACAGACATGTATGTCCGTTTAACGGACAGTATCAAGTGGAAAAGGATCCTTTGTCCAGTGTATGTCCGTTAAACGGACATGGATGTCCGTTTAACGGACTTTCTCGGACATTTTGGGGCTGTTTTGCCAGTCTGTGTCCGTTAAGCGGACATGCATGTCCGTTTAATGGACAGCCTCGGGTTAGCTACAGTAATTTGCGATTTTGATCAGTTTAGAGGCCGAATCTCGCTTCGAGGCCTCTAATAGAAGTTGTAGATGTCGATGTCTTATTTCCAATGGTACAAAAAAGAAAGCAATTGGACATTGTTATAAAAAGTTATGGTATTTTCTCCAAAACATGTTAAGTTGGAACAAGGACATGAACATATTGGATTTTTTTGACCATAACTTCCTCGTCCGACCTCCGAATCGAGCGATTCTTGAAGCATTGAATTTATAACATGTTTATCTCCCTCTCCACAAAAATTGGTAACCATTGGGTTTAAATCCAGAAAGTTTGATGAAAAGGAAGTGATGGGTAGATTTGGAGAGCACGATTGGGTTATAAGCCCACTTCTATTTCTTAAGCATATCTTGAATCATAGAGCTTTGATTGGGGTGGTTCTTGTTTCTAAATGAACTAGAGACTAAGAGCTATCATTATCAAGAAGTTTTTGGGGGATTTTGTGATTCCATCGTGTGGGATCACCCTTGGGCTTGAGATATCAAGCCATGGAGGAAATTCTCCTTGGTGGTTTCCAGGTTAAGGAACTTGGAAATTCGTATATGCTTTCGTCTACGGTCCGATCGTTGGGCTTCAGAAACGGGGCCCAACAGGAACTGATTAAGAAAATGGCTTTGAATCATCAACAGTACAGTGTGAGGGACACAAGAGGAATACTTATAGTGGGAGCTTCATCAATTCACTCTAGAAGAATGGAAAGTCTTGAGTCTAATTTAGACTATTTAGAGAGTAAAATAAATACTTAATTATCCCTCATTATTGCAGAGTTAAAGAATATGAGTGTGCATCATCCAGCAACTCCTATGGATCTTACTGCACCTAGTTGCGACACTTATGGTTCTGTGATGCTTATTTCTGGTGTTTATCTCAGTCGTTATGAAGAGATATCTACTGTATATTAAAGTCAACCAAATCGGAAGTGGGACCCTTATTCCAATACATATAACGAGGGATGGAAGGCAAATCCTAGACTTGGTTGGAGAAATGAAGAAAGTAAAGCTCTAAACAGATTTCAACAAGGTGGAGGGGCTAGTCCTTCCATAAACCAGCTCCAAAACCAATAGCAACCTTTGACCATTCCACAAAAGGAAGATACAAACCAACTCTTGCGTAATATGATGGTGTTGATGAAGGAGGAAAGGACTTCTAATAACAAATAGTTCAATGCAATAGCTTATCTAATTCAATAGGACTCTTCTAAGAATGCTGCCAGATTCAATGCTCTAGAGAAAAGAATGGAGCAATGGGAGACAAAGACTGAAAACATCAACTCCTATGTCACTCAACTATCTAATAATATAAGTGAGCAACAAGCTAGGAGAAGTGGCAATATTCCCTCAAACAATATTATAAAACCGAAGAGTTTAAATGCCATCAATGTTTGAAGTGGGAAGCAAGTGAAATTCAGTGATAAGGATGAGGAAGTATTGAGGAGAAGATTGAATATGAAGAGTTGCCTTCCACATCTGCGAGGGTTAAGAAGTCTGAAAGCTCTAAGGAGAGAGCACTTTTAGCAGACAAGGAGACCACACTTTTGCATAACAAAGGAACACATTCTGAGAGCAAACATGAACAAGCAACATCAAAAGAGAGTGGAGAGTTAAGCAAGTAGGGGACTAATAAAATCAATGGTAAGGAGGTAAATCTTCAAGACCTTCCTTTTCCTAATTCATATTTGATGAGTAAAAGAATGACTGAAACTAAGCATGAAAAAGATATTATTGATTTGTTTAGTAGAGTGGAAGTTAATATTCCTTTACTTGATCTTGTGAAATGGGTTCTTGCTTATGCCAAATACCTTAAAGACCGGTGTATCCATACTAGGAACTTTAGGTCAAATGAAAGAGTTCAAGTTAGCTCAAATGTGTCTGCCCTATTTAAGCCTCAAATTATGGTAAAATGCCAAGACCTCGGATCCTTCACTATCCCTTGCACTATAGGTAAAGTTACTTTAGGGGGAGTTTTGTTAGATCTAGGGGCAGCTATTAATGTTATGCCTAAGTCCGTTTACACGTCATTAGGAGTCAAGACTCTAAAGTCTACAATTATAGTACTCCAATTGGCTGATAGGTCTATTAGGTATCCTGTGGGCATTATAGAGGATAGTTTGGTCCAGGTAAAGGGTTTGGTCTTTCCTACTGATTTTTATATCCTTGACATGTCTTCTGAACTTATTCATGATGCCACACTGATTCTTGGGAGACTTTTCTTAAGGACTGTTAGCACCATAATTAGCATGAAAGAAGGCATAATCATAATGGAAGTAGCTAATTAAAAAGTGTGTTTTAATATGTATGAAGCAATGAAACATCCTTATCAAGATTACTCACTTTTGGGTGTTAACATGATTGATATTGTTGTTGATGATACCTACTCTGAATTTGAATTCCAAGATGATACCTTTAGCTCTGCACTGTATTCACTTGATTCTTCTATTGTTAGTGATAAGCCTTTTAGAGAAAAGTTGTTTGTTAACATTGCAGGTGAATATGGAATTGTGGAGACTGACACTGACGTGGCAATTGATGAAGTTGTTTCACGATAATATGGCCATTTGTCGAAGGCTCACCAGGAGAATCAGGAACCTCTGTAAAACTAAGGTTGTTTCTTTCCTTCACTTATTTACTTACTCTTGCTCTATGACTGATTATGACATTGTTGAGTGCATTAGTTTCTTGACTAAGTATGGGGGAGAAACTATTTTAGTAGGAACATTAGTTTAGTGTTAGTTTAATTCGTAGTTTGCAAATTCAATAAAGTCCCCTTCTAGTTCTGTCTCCTATTTTATTTTTGTTATGCTTGTTGGCCTGATGCATGATATGTCTTCAAACTTGAGGAAAGTGATATGGTTAAATGTGTTGCACTTTATTTTCTTCAACTTATCTGATACTTTATGACTTTGTTTATGCACTTAAAGGTTTATTAAGTACTAAGCTTGTGTCATTTGTTTGTCCGTTATGTTTCTCATTCCTTTGTTTAAACATTTATGTTTGTCAAGTTTAAGGTTAATTTTACGGTTGTGAAGCCCCTAGTAACACGTTTTTGTTCCTCTTGGGTTAATTTCGCCGTGATGTGGATTCCATGTCACCACTGTGAAAGTTCCTCACACCCTTTTTATTGCTATTGGGTAAATTTTGACGCGGTGATGAACTTCAGCTTTCGTCGTCGCAAAGGTCGAATCTACGTAAATTTTAAACTCATGAGATTCGCTGTGGTGAAGGTCCAATCTGCGCAAATTTAAACTCATGAGATTACCATTCTGCCCCTGTTTGTTCTTAACCTTTCCTATTCATCAGGCCCTTTTTTGTCATTTTACTCTCCAGTCCCTTTGTAACCCTTTCAAATCTTTTCATCAGTTACATGCTCACCTATTTACTGCGACTATCCTCCATTCTCCTTAACCCATTCTCTCCCTTGCAAGTTATCTGCGTAGATTTCAATCCTTAGTAAGTATTTCTTCTCTTCCTTTTTCTTAGTTTCTGTAATGTTTAGGGTAGACTAGATTGTCTATTTTGTTTTCTTTTCCATTTTCACTTTAGATTAATTTTGTTTAAGTTACCTAGAATTGTTGATTATGCCTTTGCTAGTTGCTCAGGTTATTATTTTTAGTTTGCTCTGATCATTTGATTAGTTTATGTTTCAATGTGCATTTTCTACAGGACAATGCCTCGAGTTAAACTCTCTGCGCCTTCTAGTGAGTCTATTTCCTCCGATAGTTTTACTTTTGAGGAATTATATGAGAAAGTACATTCTAGGCCCTACATTAAAGAGAGACCCTTTCTGTTAGCTCCCCCCGAAAATCTTTTTGTTCAGCAACTTGTTGCTTCTTAGCTAATTGGCCAAGTAAAACCCTACACTCATGGCAACGATAAGTTCGTTCTCCATTTTTACACCTATGCCCGATTCAATGATACCATGGAAATTAACTTTCGTGGTATTAAGGCATCAAATATATTCACCACTACCAGCATCCATCACCATTTTAATCTTCCTAATATTCTTTGTTGCCATTATGATTAGCTCATACACAACTACCTAATGGCCAATGTTATTTGCATCCTCTATCAAGAGAGCATAGAATGGAATCACCCACGCTATACATAACATTACCTTAAATGATCTGATCTACAACTTGAGGCTCATCATGGGCTACATTTAGTTTGCAAAAATATCGTCCCAACCACTCACCTAGCCTATGTCACCAAACAACAAGCCTTACACATTTACCTCCTAATGTCTGGTAGTCCAATCGATATAACTGATGCTATTGCCTCCGCCCTTTATTACTTTATCACTACGGCCAAATTAACCAATGCCATCACCTTTTCTCACCTTATCTCTGACAATTTCCGAGCTCACAATGTCCTAGAGTTTGATAATGATAGCTATTTTGATTCGGCTCCACTCTTTACGTATGATTGCCTAAAGCAACCTACCATTCACCCACCTCGTCCCTCCCTCCATGTTCATGATATTGGTATAACCCCGACAGCTGCGACACCAGTTGAGGATGATCATCCAGCTCAGGACGCTTCTGAGCTCATTACTTTACAGACCCTCGCTGGTAAGGTTGATAGACTTTTTACGGATCTTTCCTATCTCCGAGACACTCTCTTCCAGGAGATAGCATGGCAGAATGAGACAGAGGCTTTATATGGGCAGAAGGAGACAGGGGTTTTATATGACCGAGATAGGTGGTATCGCCCATGTATGGACGCGTTGCTCGTAGAGCATTTTCATTTATAGTTACCCTATGATGAGGATGACTCACTGAGCAACACTGGCACATCTGGAGTAGGAAAATCTGGATCCGGGGCTGGTTCTCCTGTGGACTAGTTTGAGTCTTTTGTTCATTTTGTCTTAGATAGTCATGTATTTAGTTTTCAGTCCATTGGGTACTCAGTTACCTTGTTATTCACATGATTAACGGCTAGTTGTTTCGATGATTCTCATTGTGCCTTCCTGTTACTTTTCACTGCCCATTGTGTTTTGATTGTTTCATAATTGGGTACAGTATGATGTTTAAGTGTGGGGGATGATATTCTATTTTGACATTTCTCTTTATGCATCATTTTTGACCATTTAATTGCTTTGTACAAATCATTTGTGTGTCCTCTGCACATTTTTAAACTTGGTAATTGAGATGAATTGCATATTTCTCAAATGTTTCTTTTTTTTTGTCATATTTCGTCGCGACGAGCTTATGATTATGACGCGACAAAGTTGTCAATTTTCAATTTTGCCATGACGAACTTATGTTTCATCGCGGCCAAGTCAATCCCTTCCATAAATTAATAACATTTTGTGTTTAATTTTAAAAACTTTTTCTGTTTTAATTCCCTCATTTCAATAGTTCTCCCAAATTAGATTTAATTCCCTCATTTCAATAGTTCTCCCAAATTAGATTCTTCTCGCTCCTGTGTTTTGAAGATTTTGTAAATGTCAAAGTTGTCCATGTGTTTTTGGAAAACCATCTATGTTTTTAAATGATAGTTGAATTTGGTTAATTCCATTTTCAATGTTTTTATGAAAGGCAAGTGAGGGTACAGTGAGAGAGTAGCACCGTGCGTTTTTAAACCTTAAGATTGCTTAATTGAGATACTAACCTTGTTGGAAGGATATTTGGGCCTGAATTCTTTCATTTCTGTGTGTATCTACTTAATTTCATATCTCTCTAGAACTTGTTTTAATTCTCGATCAAAGCTTGATGAACTAAGATTTTGTTAATATGATAGAGGCATTATTTTCAAAAACCTACTTACCCAAACACAAACCCCAAACATTTAACCATTGCTAGCCACTTTGAGCTATCTTTTTGAGTGCATGCATATTTCACAATTGATGTGAATATTTCATCTCCAGTTAAAGATAAAATAAAAAAAAGTTTCTATAAAAAAGAAAAGAAAGAAAAAGTTTCAAAAGCTTCAAAAAATAAAAAAACAAAAAATAGAAATAGAAAGCTTTCTCAAAAGAGAAAAGTTATTTTAAAAAAGGGCGAGATTATTTTTTTGTTTTGTTTAAATATTTTCTTACACATAGTTGGCATTTGTTTCATGTGGAAAATAATTTGATGCATATATTCATTTTTTTTCTTCTTCTATTTAATCCATTTCATTTAGCCTTCCGTATATTACATCCCTAAAAGTCCTATGGTGGAGAGGTAGAATTATCACACGCTTATGGAAGAGAATGGACTAAGCAGATTGTAGAGTGAAATTAACCTAAAACAAGTGAGTTGAGAGATTAAACACATTCCCTTGATAGAAATCTCTTTTGCTAAATCTCTTGGATTAAATATTTATAGTGTTTATTTTCTTAACGCTCTTTCAATCTGCTTGGGTTGATTTCTGAGGAAGTAATTTAACTAATTTTCTGCTCTCATTTTTAAGCATGGTCAGTATTTTCTTTTGCACTTGTATCTCTTTGATTTTTATAGGCTTTGTCTAGGAATAAAAAGATCTAAGTGTGGGGGAATTTGATTGAACCCAAGTTTTCTATATTATTTAGTGACAATTTCATGATTTTTGTTATACTTTTTAGCACTTATTATCGAATATTGTGCTTAATTTAGCTCATGAGTGCTTGTTTTGAATTAATGTAGTTTGAAGGTACAATTGTCACAAATAATTAGTAATTGCACTCAATTGATTTTTAGGACAATTGATACTGCAAACTATTATTTTTCATTGTAGGACATTCAAGAAGTAGAGCCAAGAGTGAAAACCAAAAAATTCAAGAATTAAAATCAACAAGGTAACGAGCAAAGTTCACCATGGTGAAGAGAATGTTTTGTTAAGTCAAAATGACTTTACATATATAAGATTTTGATGAATAACAATGAAGTAATAAAAGCAGACGAAAAAGTGAAAACAGACAGATGGAGAACAAAATACAGACGCAGACGCAGACGCAGATGCAGACACAGACGCAAAATAAAATAGACGCAGACACAGACGGACAAATGCAGACGCAAGATGTAAAATACAGACGTAGATGCAAAATGAAAAATAGACGCAGACGCAGACGTAAAGTAAAAAGTAGACGCAGACGCAGACGGAGAAAAACAGACGCGAAAACACAGACGAACAAAAGCAGATGCAAGAGTCAGTTCGAGTTAGTTACAGAACTCAACTGATTAACCATTTTTTTCAAGATTCAAGAAACAAGATTCAAGAAGCAAGAATCAAGAAGCAGTTGCAGACGAAGGCTATAAATATAAGTCGAAGTCGAAGATTGCAAAGTTAGAGAAAATAGCGAAAGTTAGCTAAGACGAGAAAATTGATTTACGTACGCAGAAGAAAAAGCTGGTCTATAATACAAATTGTGCAAATTAGCTGTGAGCTAATTTTACTATAACAGGTTTCGAGTACTTTTGTAAGAAAGTAGTACAGATAGCCTACAGAGGCTAAGTGTGAAAGAATACTGAGTTTAGAGACCTGAAGAGGCTCGAAAAGAATACTTGTAAAGTTGAAGAGATAGTTAAATTTTGTTCAAAAAGAATCTTACAGCAAGCAGACCTGATATTTTGTTCAGTGTTTGCTTGTGTGTAAGGTTTCAGGCCGATCCTAGAGAGTCTCATTTTATTGCTGTTAAAAGAATTATGAGATATCTCGCAGGTACCACTGATCTTTGCTTAATGTTTAAGAAAGGTAAAGATTTCAGGTTGATCGGATATTGCGATGCGGACTATGCCAGAGATAGAATTGAGAGGAAGAGCACAAGTGGAGGATGTAACTTTCTTGGTGCAAACCTAGTTTCCTGGTCAAGCAAGAGACAAAGCTCAATCGCTCTATCAACTGTCGAAGCTGAGT
Source organism: Erythroxylum havanense (assembly GCA_024752395.1). Lineage (NCBI taxonomy): Eukaryota > Viridiplantae > Streptophyta > Magnoliopsida > Malpighiales > Erythroxylaceae > Erythroxylum > Erythroxylum havanense. Next base: position 25,113,926 of record JANTNU010000005.1, on the reverse strand, counting down.
ATATGTCTACCGCAAGCTGTTGCTCACAAACGTTGTGGATTAAATATCAGTTGGAAGACTATTCAGTTCAAGAAGAGGAGATTCTAATTTATTGTGACAACACCAGTGCCATAAAATTATCAAAGAATCCAATATGTCATTCAAGGGTGAAGCATATCGAAGTCAGACATCACTTCTTGAGAGACTACATTCAGAGGAAGGTGGTGCATCTACAGTTCATTGAAACAGAGTATCAATGGGCAGATATCTTCACTAAACCCTTGAGTGAAGAACAGTTCAAGGAAATCAGACGGAACCTCAACATGTTTATGTTAAATGACCAGTCAAGCTAAAGAGATCGTCAAAATTAACGGCGTTAGAAAAAGTGTTTTTACAGCTGGTAACTTCTCTCACAAGGAAGTTGTGGAGGGAAAATATCTGATGGTTTTGAGGATCCCAATGATTCTAGAACACACCGGACAATACCCCTACAAGTAGCCTAAAAGTAAAATCATTAAGGTTACTCTAAAGCTCAGACGTTACATCTCTCGCTCTCAAAAACTCTCGAAATCTACTTTACCTTTGAAGAAAACCTTATCAGAACCATTTCCTATTCAGAATCAATGGAGTCAGCAATGATTTTTGGAAGACATGTCGACTTTGAATCTCTGAGGGCAGATGGAATGGATGTTGAACCAGAGATTCTTGAGGTTGGATGGAGGAAATTCTTCCAGGTACGAGAACCAGTTTATACTGACGAGGTGTATGACTTCTGGAAGAAGGCTCAACTGGTAGACAACACCATTGTCTCCACAGTAGACAGAGTATCTGTTATCGTGACTAAAGAAATAGTAGAGAAGGTAACAGAGTGCTCATCAATTGGAGAAACCCTATCGACCAAAGCCGGTTGGATGTCCAAGGTTAGTATGAGGGAAGAGATGTCAGAAAACAGTTATATGGAGCCAATGACCCATGGGAGAGGAAGACCTCAAGTCTGGTTCCGAAGGCTAGGGTTCTTCGCGTAATTTTGTTTAATTGCATCCTACCAAGAGCCGGGGCAAGACATCTTGTGACTACCTTGGATGAACAATGTTTGTTCTATCTGCTCAATCGTCGTACAATAGACCTACCATTTTTGATTTTTCACTATATGGTTAAGGGGATGAAAGATACCAACAATTATCCTTACGGCATGCTACTCACCAGGATTTTCAGGGAATCCGGAGTCCTTATTCACAGAGGAAATAGAAGAATGGTATCTGTCAACCATCAACTCAGACACAATCTGAAGAATGGGCTTAAAGGTGGTGATAAAGGAAGAAGCAGAGTCTACAAGGAAAATAAGAACTGAGGGGGAGCGTGTATTGAAGAAGTCTCCCGCTTTCAGTTCTCAATCTCAAGTAAGTATGAGATTGCTTGTAGATGAAAGAAGAAGATTATCGGGAAGACCATTGATAAAACAGGCGAGTCCTCAAACCGAAGAAAGCCTACCTCGAAAGACAGAAGAAGGTGCACCGAAAAGAAAAAGAGAAAATCTTTTGAGTGAAATTGCAAAGAAGGCAAGGAGATCACCGAGGATTTGGACTCCGAGGCAACAAAAAGAGAGGAATGCCAGAGAACAGAGTCAGGAAGAAATTCCTTAATCTCACGCACCTAAAGCAACAAGGTCTCTAGTCTCTATCCTAGAAGAAGATACAACCAGACAGGCTAAGGAGACTGAGAAGAAAAGGAAGTCGGAGTTTGAGAAGAAGAAATCTCCGAGACTAATTGAAGCAGAAGAAAAGACTAAGAAGTTTAGTCGAAAGAAGAGTGTGACCACTGCTGAGGACGTTAGTCAAAAGAAGCATACCAGAGTTCAGGATATTTCCATTGTTATTCAACAGGAGGAACCAGTGGAGCCGAGCCTGGTTCAATCTATTCCCTGCACAGATCAACAAGAGGCAACAACAGAATCAAACTTGGATCAGGTACCAAAGGAGAAATCTGATGAACCTGGTCTGATTGTGTTCAACTATTCTAAAATCTTGAGAAGACATAAGTTGAAGATCAGAATGGTTGAAGTTGTTACTAGGAGGAGAACTATTATTGCCATCTGTGATCAACCAAGGAAGAAGATAATGGTTGTTGTACAATCTACTTCGATAAATAGTGAAACATGGCATTTACTGAATGAAGATGAAAAGACTTTCTACGATGTCTTGAGGGATGCTACTACTAAGCCATACCCTACAAAAATGACCAGCAAATCGTGTACTATTTATCCAATCACGGAGAAGACGGAAATAAAGGTTGTACCGGATATTCAGCCAAGATATCCTTTGGAT
>JANTNU010000005.1:25066522-25081937 GCA_024752395.1 Erythroxylum havanense | reverse complement strand
ACGCTTTCGAGTTTACACCGAAGCAGACAAAATTGCACACCCCTTTTGGTTCTTGATCGACGTTTTTCATGGCAGCGTTCACTAAGTAACCACTCAGTCAAAACAATGCATCTTCTGCTTCAAAAGCAGCCACTGAGTAGAGCTTTGTATCTTTTGCTTCAAAAGCAACCACTAAGTAGAGCTTACTTATAATTGAAGACCGTTCGTGCAGATTCTCTATATTTTCAACAATACCGGTTTAAATCTGGACTTCAAAAGATGTCAAAATTATCTCTAAAGCAATGCGTATATCTTCTACCATCATGATCGTAGAGAACGCTTTCGAGTTTACACCGAAGCAGACAAAATTGCACACCCCTTTTGGTTCTTGATCGACGTTTTTCATGGCAGCGCTTGCCTGGAATTACTGTATTCTTGTAACCATCACGAATTTCCTGGATCTGCATGATGGATTATATGAAATTTAGGTTTCTCATTTGCTACTGGTACTTGTGATATCATCTTAATCCTTCCACAAACAACTGCAGATTGACGCCTCATCTATAACGCAGACCTTGATTGATTTGATCATCTGAGTGAATGAACCTTCTTGTCTTCTTCCATCTTGTGCATTAACTTCACATAAACCACTTTGAGCCTTCCTTTTAGGTCAATTCCCTAAATTCAAGGTAAGACCAGTAGTAATCGAAAGATAGAGATTGCAAGGATTTTGAAAGCGATGAACGCCGCTGCAATCGGCAAAAGCAGTGGAAATGACACCACTTTCTACATTTGACAACAGGGTGCCCTTTTCGGGGGGACAATGACGAAATCATAAGATCAGGAAGTACACTATGGTGGTCTACTGTGTTAGCACTTACAGACTCCACTTACCATGTTTTGTTCTGATGGAAAATCTGACTGACTTCTATGCCATGTCAATACAAGGCCCCAACATTTTTCTACTAAATCATAACAAGCTCGATGCAACTTCCCTGTGTTTCTTCTCCTTTATTTAGTAATGAGAATAATACCTGCACTTCATAAGAATTGATTAGCAGAATGTTGCTAGAACACAGTAAACCTTGACGAACAAATGAATAAACTTGTCCCATCGGAGCTCAACTCATACTACCATTTACTGAAACTAATTCAAACAGAAAAGATATTGAAAAAGCAGCTAACAAACAACAGCTATCTTCCTGAATGTCACCTCAGCTAGTCAAGCATTGAGCTTTCCACTAGCAATACTGGCAAGAAAGACATGCACCTCAATCGAATGCAGGAACTCTACATTTATGGTAAATAATTACAAATGTTAACAATAGTTCTGGCGTTACAATCCGCATACCCCAACTTGTAAATTATTGTAAACAAAAATGGGAGTTGGGCACAGCTTCTAACTACATGATTCATTTGGTCTATCATGGGATAAGTTTACAGTGGCTTGAGCTCCGATCAAGATTGCATGCCACGTTACTCCCACATTTGACGGACCCGTAAGTTTGACAAGGATATTCACTTAAAGAATTAGTAACCTTCCTACACCATATATTATTTTGGCATTGCTTGGAGAGGCTGGAGTCAAAAACATAGCCTCTCTCCTCCAAGAAGAACTTAGTCTCTGGCCTACTGTTTGAGAAATTTCTAAGGCAAACAGCATCAGAAGATGAGGATTCTGGTGTAAATACATTATTAGAGTAAAGTGTATCAGAATAATCCAAAGTACTGAATGAGTCTCTGGTGCTCTCAGTCGTGAAAGAAGCCTCATCAGAGCTGGTAAAAAGTGACCAATCACTAGTAGCATCAGAGAACTCCATCTCCACAGTATTCCTGTTAGATGCTCTACTGAAATCATGGGAATGGCTTGTCATGCCTGTTCTGTTTTGTGGTTTGAGATTCACCATTTGCTGTGGGCCAACAAAGTGGCTGTGATATTTTGTTTGTCCTTGTCCAGTAAGCTTCTGAGTTCTTGACGAAAAATTTCTTGCAAATAATTGAAGTTGTTGGCAGGAAACTTTCTCACAAAAAGTTCCTGGAGGGCGAGGACTAGACCTAATCCAGAAGCATTAACGTAAGCATAGGTGTCAAATAGAACACCTAGTCATGAGCAAATAGATCTCCAGGAATGGAAGCGAAATTCTATAAAGAACTTATTTCTGAAAGATTTAAGGCTATGAAGTAATCGTAAGAAGATTTCAGCCTAAAAACTTACCTCTTGTAGAATAATATATACGCTCCTTCTGACATCACATGGTTTACTGGGACAGGATAAACCTATTCAACAAACAGGTTTCAAAATTTTATAATGTAGCAGCAAACCTTGTTAAGTTAAGCAAACTCAATGCACTGACATGCCATTAACAATAAATTGAACGCCACGTCAAAACACAATAGAAAAAGGGCATGTAGGGATTGGCACATTCTCTTCATGCATAAGAGAGGTGCGTAGATTCTGAATGGGATATCAAACTGCCGAGCATATCTGCATCCTCATAAAAGTTTTAAATTTGCTCTATGGCATAAAAAATTAAGAATAGAGTCAGGGTCAAAGTTTTAAACTATGGAATACAAACCCAATTTATGCTGCAATATTACAGTTGTGGTCAGCTTTGTCATCACATCTTGCGACTAATCCAAAAGAAGCATTTTGAGTAGGATAACTGATTTTACAGTCTCCCTACTTATACTGACTTCATATTTCAATTATTCTACTTTTTTTTTAATTTATCGTTAAAGGCCTTCGCCTCCATTATAAAGAAAAAAAGTTTTTCTTAATCAACCTCAAATGTCGTATTTGTATATTCAGTCTCATAACATTATTAACTTCTCTAAGTCCTTCAACTATTACAAAGATAACAAAAGTTATGTGATTGGTACCATAGATAAAACTTTTTTGAAGAAGTTAAGATTGATTACTTCATTGATATACAACTTTAAAATAGTAAGATGATCAAAACTGAAAGATTAAATAGGATTGAAATAAGTTGGTAAAGCAAGATAACTACACAAGCAATATCCCATCGCAAAACATTGTTCTTGAAATCCACAGAAAGCATTTTGTATATATTCAACCATCACGAACCCATGGGATTAATCCATTTAAGAAATATGTCATTTTTCTTCATATTTTCTCATTTGGTGATCGGCCAAAATGTAAAGTGGATACTTGAAACTACTCTATATGTTCCTTGGCTTATCATTTATCTTTCACCTGCTCCACCCCAGTTTAAGTAGTTCTTGATGTCATCAGTGAGAAAGAACTAGGTCTGCTCATCACCAGAGAATGCAATAAAAACATATGCTTGGTTACTGTTACCCAAAAGCCAAAAGAAACCAGATCGGTACATTTATTTCCTAAGGAAGAAACATTAGGCTCAACATGACTAGTTCTACTACCCTATAAGCCATCTCATCTCTAGTCCAGTTAAATACTAGAGTTCTTCATTAGGATAAAAAGATGGTTGACATCAAGCAGTGAAAATCACTTGATCAGAAAGGAGCAGTAGTATATGGTTTTATTGATTGCATAAGACTATTAGGTAAGAGACCCAATATCTAAAAAGAGAACTATTTTTCAAAGCTCAAATCATTTAAATAGAAAACACAGTTGCAAAGAGCAAAGCAGACGGGAAAAGTAACAACAATTCAGAATCAAATATGCTTAGCTAAGCTAAAGTCACAAGCACAGAGCACTATAATGAAATATGCTTAATATAAACTATGAAAAGCATAATCCACTTAATGTTGGCTTTTACCCCTATTAAGATTATTAAGCAAAAGAAAATGAACTTAATCAGCAGTTACATTCAGAACAAACCATCAGAAAGGACCTGCTGATATAGACACACCTCAGAGTCATCTATTCTGAACCAGCTGCCTTGTAAATCTTTCACATATGCTACATAATGCCCAGAAAATGATGCATTCAGTGTATCCAAATGAACCACAACACCGTAGAGCATGTATGGGGGAGGAACGTCTCCTGTTCCAGTCATAAATGGGACCATATCCAAATTTTCAGGAAAGGAAATACATTTATTTATTTTCCCATATTTTCCTTCCTGGTAAAGAAAGAAGAACAGCAACGTGAAAACTCACAATCACAAAGGAAAATGTCAAACAAAAATGGATACACGACAATAATGTAGAAATCCCCAAACTATTATAATATATAGGTTGAGCTGAAGGCATCAGGAACTAAAAGTTGCATTCTAGCGTCTACTTAGTTTATCTGCATCACAAAGCCAAGTTTGATTCCTTTTATTCAACAGTATATAGTAGAATTATATCCAAAGTTATAAGTAGCCAAAAAGCAAGTAAGATAAAGGATGTCATCCTAGGAAAGCACACAAGTTGTACCTGAAACCTCTTCAAAACAATTGTCAAAATATTTGGAGCCTCATGTATGCTCAACTGCTTCCTGGCCCGGACATATGTGGAACACCTTTTTAAAAAGGAAATTTTTAAAATTAGTTGCTTTTACTTCAGTCTCCAACATGAAATTTTAAATGCAGTATACCAACATCTATATGATGAGATAAGTTATCAGACCTTCCACATCTGTACATATTCTCACCATCCAACTCTTCAGCTCTTGTAAACTGAGTTAGTGCATCCTCTAGTGACTCAACCAAACCAAATATTTCAAGTGTAAGGTCCATAATATTTTCATATCGTTCCGACACATGATGGCATCTCATGCATTTTACCTAGTTGCCAAGGAGAAAGAAGATAGAGAAGGCCATGATTATCGTAGTTAATAGAACAGTGCTTAATGAATTTGAAGTTAACCAATGATAAAATGTTCAATTGACCCCAGGAAGTACAACCTTTGATCTAAGACGCCCACCAAAAGTGTGTTGTACAAAAGTTGTTTCTTGTAATCTCAGATCCACCTTATTTTCACCAACCAGACCCTCCAAGCAGATAGATTGCAGTGATGCAACAAAAAGCCTGGACAGAAACAACTTAGGAAATGACGAAGAAAATTGAAGTAGTTGGGATAGGCCCTACAAAGAAATACATGAACAGTAGAGAGAAAACATGGACCCCTCATCTCTACAAACCTCAAGAATTCATGAGCATCTTCCTGACTGCCATCACCTATTTGGCAATTACTATTTTGGATATGCAGGAGGATCCTACTAGGAGATAGAGGTCCCCCACATTCTCTAAGCATCATAGCATGTTGCTCCAGTTCACACACAAGACACCATTCCTTTCTTAAACCTAGAATTCATGTAACAGAAAGGAGTTTAGATATGCATACAACAAAATTTAATAGTTAAGAAACTAAAATAGTAGTAATAACAAAAAGTGCCAATAAACGTAAATACAGTTTTGCGAATGTGATCTACGAAGCAAGAAGATGAGCAGAGGCTTTGTGCATGTCAAACATTGAAGGACAGCATTAGCATAGCAACTGCAACAAAGAAAATTTTGATCAATCAAGATGGTACAAGATAGTATGTGAAAGCGAATGATTTCTTTTACATCTGGAAACACAACGCCAAAATCTTAAAATTGAAAATAGGCAAACTTGTTTCACAAACTGAAATTCCATTTTTAAATGATTAATAAAATATCAATCACATTAGTGCATAAAAAGCAGCTTTTATGGAGAGTGAGTACTAGGTTTTTTTTTTTTTTCACTAGGAAGTCTTAGCAGATTCCTTCTTGGTTTTCATAAAAAAGTTAATTAGAATAGATTTATCGAATCTTTTAAAGTTAGAAATTTAATACCTATTAGGGTGAGTTTTAGTTTCAACTAGCATAATTGAAGTAGAATTATAGTCTATTTTATGGGAAGTTGTTGATTATTAACAAAGTCCAATATTTTCATCTGAAAATGTGAAGGTTTCTCTCTAAAACTGATTCTTAGAGTTAAGAGTGATCCCATATCCTATCGGTACGATAACAATCATTTGTTTGCTTCAAACCCTAAGAGTTATTCCTAGTTCTTTTTACAAAAAACCTATCCTTTTTTTTTTCCATTCCCCTATTTTAAAATTCCAGCTCCAAATTCTAAGTTCCAGCAAACACAAAAACAAAAACAAAAAATCAGGAGCCCAGATTTTTTAATTATATGAACCTTAACAAATAGTTAGCATACTCTTTTGTGTCCTACATCAAGTTTCTACCCAATTTAACAATAATAATATTTGAATTAAATTTCAATTCCTAGAATTAAAAGAAAGAGAACAGAATGATAAATTCGATAGATGACAACAGTGGCTGCAATGCTATTCTACTTGCGGCTCGCTTTAAAAAGATTAGGCCAACATACCTACAAAGCAAAGATTCTTGATTTTGTTCAAGTCAAGCCTTCAACTATTTCAGTATTGAATTTAGACATTCAACTATTCATTTTGAATCAAGTATGGCTTTGGTAGTTTTCTGGGCTTCCATTTTCTTTATATCCAACTTGTAGTCCCGAAACACTTCTTGGATTAGTGAAGTAAGGCATTTTCCAATATTTGAGTGTCAACATTAAAATTAAACTTTTAATTGCAAATGTTTTTAAGTGTCACTCCATAATAAACTTTCTAGTAATTAATCCTTTTCCTTTCAAAGATACCTTCCATAAGGACCTCACCCTAGGAAGTCCATATCTCAAGGGTCAGAAGAATAAAAAAGTGTTTTTGTTGATGTCTAAATTGGAGGGTTTATTTCAGCCCTCTCAAAGCTGAGGGGCTAAATCCACATTACAATATTTAGGGAATAGATTCAACAAATTGATCCACTTGCAAAGCTCTTTTAGTATTTATCCAAAATTTTACAAACAATAAACTCATTGGTGTGGTTGTTGAGTTATTGTCATGCTTTCTATTCCTCTGATTTGATTTTATCACATAAAGTAATATATACAGATAAAGGTAATGATTGCATTACCTGTTCCCACAATTTAGAAGTCCTCTAGGTGATAAGCTAATAACCTCACAATCAAAAATCTTCATAAATTCTTCATAAGGAAACATCTGAGATGAAATGACAAGTCAGCAGAAAGCTCCACTATGAACTTAAAACCTAGTCTTATAAACATTGAACAGCCCAACCAAAAAGGTCAAAGAAAATACAGAAGCTTGCACGTACTGGATACCAACCTCTATTTTTTCGTGTACATCATCAGGTGCACAGGAAGGCTGTTTGACAAGTTTTGTTGACTTCCTTAAGCCCATCATCTTGTTAATACCCAGGCTTGCAACTCCACTGCTCCCTGGTAAAGAAACACCATCTTTCCTATCAACCTCTGCATCAAAGGAGTAACTTTGATAATTTCTAAAGGCAAGTTACAGGTTATTAAAAGTGATGCACCAAACCCACTTGAAGTATCTGCAATTTGCCTCTTCCTCTCTTCTCTTTGAGATGATTGTTTGGATATTGACCTTGAAAAGTTAGAATTCCTGGTTGATTCCACTGCACTTTTAGCCTTTTCATTACCCTTCTTAGCTGTCATTTCATGAAAATGTTGCAGTTCTACTTCACCATTAATTGTTTGTTCCACAGTAGGTAAATTTCCTCCATGTGTGACATAATTCATTTCAAACTCATGTTCATTTGTCTCTTCATTTCCAGAATGCAAGACGCTTGAGAATTCGTACTTGTTTCTTGACTCAAGCATGCCAAACTGTTGTCTTTTATAGCGAGTCTCAGGCACAGAACTTACAGTTTCATGTCCACTTAAAGATATGCCGGAGATGTTATTAACCAAGATTGAATTGTTAAACTTCATTTCAGAACTTTCTTCTTGAGGATTAATTATAGCCATACCTTCTCTTCTTAACATTTCTTTGCTGGAATTACAAGAAGCCCACTTGTCTGTGCTTCTTTTCTGTAGCATAGCTCCAAGTTTGTCAACTGAGGAGCTAGTAGTCACAATAGAGGCATCATGATTATAGCAACCAAAGTAAAATGACTTCAAGCCGTCACTAATTGGCACCCTCTCAGGAATGAAATCCTCAACTGAGCCAATTGAAGGAGGTGACGAATAATTGGTTGTCTCTAATTGTTGGCACTCATGCCGGTGAACTTGTCTCCAATGAATTATCTGGCACTTACCAGAACTGCACTCAGGTTTATCAAATTAAAAGTAGATTAATTAAAATAACTTTTGGTTTATGCAAACTAATGATAAATGTGTATCACACACATTACTTAATCATTACTTCATATTGAATGAGAATATTTGTGATAGACACATCTCTGAAAGCATCTTAAAGCAAATGCAGAAAACCATTTACAATTATAAAGTGAATACAAGATCCCTTGTACACTACCAATGCAAATTCATGCAAATGCCTTGTCATAGATTTTCAATAAAGTTATACGTCAACATTGTAGGTATCAATTACAAACTTTCATTTTTCGATCATCCAAAGTGCAGCTCAAGAACCATAAGCAGCATGTTCACTTCCAGCACACAGCTATGGACCCATGAAAAATGGTTATTCTTATAAAGCAAATAGATGCACGAGAAGAAAACCATACTTTTCTATATTTGGTTTTAAGTTAGCAAAAAAGAAAATCAATATATCAGGAGGTGTAATTCCTTGGGATAGTGCCGTTTCATTAATAAGTTTGAAGCAGTCAATCTCCCATGTGCCCACTTGCGGGATCATGTAGTGAATTTTCACATGCTTGTTAACAAATCCTAATGGTGCAATTAAAAGATTTTTAGGCAGCTACATGCATCTCAAACAGTTAAAAGGCAATTTATTTGAAATTTAGCTACAGAAATACACTTTTGTGAACCATATTTACTCCATATGGCTTTGGACATGACATAAAGAAAGCTAGAAAAGAAATTACCAATATCTAACAGTCTTGCATCTGGAGCAGCGAGTTGTAGCTGGACTACAGCATCTGGCACAGGAATGAGTTCCATTCTTTGAAGCAGGCACAAGAGGACTAGCACTGGGATTAGACATTACTTCTGCTCTAAGAGTTTCTTCACAAGCCAATTGAGCAAGTAGACTTACCCTGTCTCTTTTCCTTGCAGTATCACTCCATTTTCCAAGTAATATGTAAGCAACCACGGGAAGTACAACCAAGACCAGAAACAGGACAGGTAAATCAGCTTCCCTTGGTTCAAGCATGTCCCAACAAGCACATTCATGTCCAATAACCTCTCTAAATCACTGCCCAGAACACAAGTTTTGAAGCTATCCAATTACAGTCAAGAAGCATCCAAGTTTAGCAGAAAGAAAATCATTCCTGCCTTATCAAGCTTCTACAATCAAAAATTCCCATATAAGAAATTAAAATTTGAATTAGAAGACAAATAAAACATTAATGGTTGCACATGGAGAGGCATTAACTTCGTACATCAAAATGCAGAGAATTTCCTCCAATTCATAGAGAATGTAATGTATTTCTCTTGATTGTGAACGTACTTCAAAAGAGTTAGGGTTATATATATACAAATTTACAAGACTTATTAGGAGTGTAGTCCCTATGATCAAGGGATTATGGTTCCTTGTAAACAATACACAATTCCTAGAGTCAATGCTTAACACCTATCCTCAAGTTGGAGCATAAATATTAATCATGCCCAACTTGTTACAAATATAATGGACTCGAGTACAATTTAGGGCTTTTGTGAAAATATCTCCAAGTTATTCTTCAATTTCTATATATCCTATAGAGATCAAATTATGTTGTACTTTTTCACAAATGAATTAGAAATCAATTTCAATATTTTTGGTCCTTTTGTGAAACGTTGGAATAGAAACGATATGTAGAGTAGCTTAATTATAGCATCATAATTTTGCTAGTATTGAGGCTTTAAGACTAATTCCAAACAATAGTTGATATATCCACATCATCTCACACGATGCCTGTGCCATAACTATGTATTTAGATTCTACATTTAACCTAGATACAATATTTTGCTTATTACTTTCCATAAGATCAAGTTTCCTACAACAAAGACACAACAGCCAGTCATATATTTTTTATCAATCTTAAAGCCTGCCTAATAATCATTTGAAAAACATTCAATGTGAGTGTGTCCATGATTTTCATATGATATCCCTCAACCAGAAGCATCCTTTAGGTAATATAAGATTTTTTCTAAGCCTGCTCGACGATGAACAGTTGGAAAAGACATGAATTGACACAACACTAATAGGATATACATTATTAGGACATGTTTCTGTAAGATAGTTTAAATTTTCAACAAATATTCTATATTTTTAAACGTCTTTAAGCTAGTCTCTGTCATTGGTGAGTTGTAAATTACGGGGCATTAGTGTACTACATGCTTAGCTCCCAACTATCTCATCTCAGTTAATAGATCAAATACATATTTTCTTTTGGACAAAAAAAAGTCTTTCTTGCTTCTTATTACTTCTACTCTCAAAAAATATTTTAGACCTCCAAGATCTTTTGTGTGAAAATGAATGTGAAGAAAGGATTTTAATGATGAGATGCCTATAGAGTCACTTCCGATAATAATTATCCACATAAACAATCTCAGATTAGATTGTTTATAAAAGATTAAGAGTCATATAAGCTCTTGTTCAATCCAAACATTTCTATTGCTTGGCTAAATTTTCCAAACCAGGCAAATGTACTCTACTTCAAACTATACAAAGATTTGCGAAGACAACAAACTGTTCCATACTCCCCCTAAGAAACAAAAGGTTACTCCATATACACTTCCTCTTGGAGGTCACCATGTAAGAAGGCATTTTTGATATTTTTGATTAGGGGGTCAATCAAAGGTAGCCGCTGTAGAAATGAATAGGCGAATAGATGTTAGTTTGGTAACAAAATAGAAAGAATCAGAATAACACACACACCATAAGTTTGAGCATAGCCTTTTGCGAGAAGTCGTGCTTCAAGTCAAGTCACTAATCCATCATAATTAACTTTGACTAAGAAACATTAAGATCCAATGGAATTTTTTCCAACAGGCAAGTTTACTACATTCTATGTACCATTGGCATTTAAAGCATTCATTTCCTCTATTATAGTATTACGTCAACCAAGATGAGATAAAGCTTCATGAACAATTTTTGGGATAAATGGTCATAAGAAACAAAAGAGAAAATAGGAAACATGCATTGGGGTTTACCTTTGCAAAGGACAATTGGGATATCATCCAAAGTTGGATCTAATGTCAAAGAATGAATAAGTTGAACATGTATCAACTTATATCAGGATGATTTCATCTTCCATAATAGACCAGATGAATAAGTGGTGGTTCTGTTGGTGTAAGGGTAACAATATTCATCTGATAGACAACCTTATAAGCTAACAGATCAATAACTGAAAGAGTAGGAAAAGAAGAAATATGTTCCAAAAAGGTAACATCAGTGAACATAAGATATTTGTTGAGTTGGATAGTAGCACCAATTTTTTACAAATTTTAAAGATTTAGGATCCAACTTGGTAACTTGAGGATGAACATCAAGAATAAAACAAGTACGGGATTACTAGGAAAAAGGACATTATAAGAAATCAAACCACAAAGAATTTGAAGGCATATAGTTGATCAAAAAAAAGCTATGGAGACCGCATCAGCCAAAATTTGTTTGAAAACATTCATTTGGAATAAGAGACACATGAAGATTAACGAAGAATACCATTTTGAAGTATGTAGTTTTGGAAAGAGGTGGAAAAATGTTCTTTGATATGGTCACTTCTTTGAGTGTGGATAGAAACATTAAACTATGTTTTGGTTTTAGCACAAAAAGTAGCAAAATAGGAGAATAGTTCAGAACAATTCTTCATTAGATAAAGTAAAGTCACATGAGCAAATCGTCAACAAATGTAACAAAGTATTAAAACCCAATTTTGGACACCATAGGAAAAGGACCCTAAACATTATAATGTACTAATTCAAAAGCAAAACTAGTTCGTTTATTAACCTGGAAATGGGAAGACATATGATGATGTTTGGCAAATTGACAAGATTCACATTTTAAGCTAGAAATATTATGAAATTGAGGATATGAATTCTTCAGTAATGTTAAAGAGGGGTGTCTTAATCAACAATGAGCTTCAATGGGAGTTGGGTCAAGTCACCTGGGTATTCAAAATGTAGAGGCCCCCTTATTAAAGTCCTTTATCAATAATCTTATTCAAAGACAATGATCAAGATAGAATAAGATACAACAATTTAAGGAACTAGTGAGTTTATTCATAGGAATGACATCCATCACAATTAAACTTTTTTGTTCATAAGCCATGGAAATAACAATAGACAAAAACAATGTGAGTCAAATTCCAAAACAAAAAGAAAAAAAGACACTTGAGAGACAGTGAGACCTTTAAATCCCAACAGTCACACCAGTCCTACACACAAATAATTAATACTTTGTGACAAACCTAAGTGGTAAACACAAAAACATTAGAAAACTAACAACAAGAAGGGACCAGATCTGGCTGGAAATAGTGGCAGTACAAGGAGCGAGACCTTCAAGAACACCAGTAGGTAGGAGTCGACGATAGAGAACTTGATCAGAGGTGAGGGCACTACCGTATGTGCCTAGACATGTCGGCGTGTGGGAGGAAATCCAAAAGATTTGGCCAACGCGTGTGATATATACACAAAGCTTCTAACGACCAGATCTGGCTGGAAATAGTGGCAGTACAAGGAGCTAGACCTTCAGGAACACCAGTAGGTAGGAGTCAACTATAGAAAACTTGATCGGAGGTGAGGGCACTACTGTATGCGCCTAGACATGTCGGCGTGTGGGAGGAAATCCAAACGATTTGGCCGACGCATGTGATATATACACAAAGCTTCTAACAACCAGACTTTAGGGATTGGCTCACCGGTTCATGGAGCTCCTATCGATGCCCACGATGAGCTCAGATGATGACCTAAAAAAGACTCAACTTTCTACTCCCATGGGCAAAACCTCAAGCAAAGATTGACAAAGAAGAAGAGACAAAAGCTAAGTGCTTTTGGCCTAATACCATGTAAAATAGAGAATGTACTATATTTCTCTTGATAGGGTTTCATTTATATATATATCCAAATTGTTTCAAAAAATGGAAAATTAAACCCATTTCTCGATTCAATAGAAGCCCAAAGAGGCGAATAGAATAGGGTCTCAAATAAGGAGATATATATGTACTAAAAGAGGAGTTGAACCTGCTAGGAAAGAATGGAACTTCAAAAACATGCACTCTGTCGAAGGCTCTTGGTACTTTGACCTTGATGCAAGCATATAGAAGTTCTCAGGTAATCATTCTATAAGGAATGCTCTTTCGCCGCGCCCTATTACAAGACTAATTAGGAAATGTAGTCCCTAGGATCAAAGGATTATAATCCTTGTAATCAATACTTAATTCCTACAATCATTGCTTAATCTGTAACACATCTTATATAAAAATTTTGGGTCGAGCAAAAAGAAATCAAGGCAACATTTTTCTAAAATGCACCAAAAAGATAAACAAAATCAAATATGTTGCACAACTTTAATATCTGCATATGTTTAGAGTTTTTGTCAGCTTGGAAGTACTTTAACTAACACGTACTTTTCTAGATATAGACCCTTCATGTAGAGTTCTCAGTCCGAACACTGACATTATGTAATCATAAGATCACTAAAGAAGAAGTTTTTCCAATAATATTGGTAAATTAATCATGAACCTTACAGGGACAACAGTCCTCTGACCAGGTTTTCAGTGAATAAAAAGTGTTATTCAATTATCTTTAGAACCAAACTACCTAAAGATCCTACTCAATTCAAGTCATGAAACTCCAGCAAAGGCTTCAAAGTACGCTTTCTGTTGCTTGAATACAGCAGATACTTCCAAGGATGGCGCAAAAATTATTCAAATTCATGTTATTAACAGTATGTCAATATTTTAGCAACTTTACATAAAGCCCTACTAGTTAAACACCCTACTTAACCCAATATTAATGTAGCTACATTTTGCACCCTCTATTGTATATATTACCATCTTTTCCCAGCCCACAAGTTGTATGTCAATAAACAACCACATGACCAGCACAATTTTCAAACTCAATAGTTTGTCTAAATATTATAGTAATAAGTATACCACAGAGCATCAACTTGTGAAGGATTGCAAATAACATGAAATGAGATGGGCATGAGTTGAAGACCAAGAAATCAACTAGCATCGCAGATAATGGTTGTTGAATAGATTTTTCAAGTTCCTCTTAATAGGTCAAAGAAAAAGGACCATAGCCTCATGGATGAGAAACTAAAACCAGCAACTACTTTTCAACTACTTGGTAGGACCACTTTCTCTTTCCTACAGGCTTTCCATTTAAACCAACTCATAAAGTGACCTAGAATCGAGCATTTCAAGGGAAAAGCAATTGCAGAGAAACCAAATAAAGTTCTGGAAAAAAAAAAAAAGAAACTTCATGTAACGGGGAAGAGGTTTGGAGTAAAGAGCAAAACCCATATAAAAAAAGAAAAAGAAAAGAAGCATTAAACTGCCGGTGAGATTCAAGAACACAAACAGTACAAAAATGGTGAAATCAGAAGAGACCACAAAGTTAAAAGAAATCGACCTACCTCATGCACCAAACCAACTGATATCTTAAACCACAACCAAGTTGACCACCTCTTTTCTCATACCTCTCAGATTTTTGTTGGCTTCACACTTGTTTCTCTGTCTCGCTCTCTTCAGAGTTCAGACTTCAGAGTTCAGACTTCAGACTTCAGATAGTTCTGCTGCGTTACCTTAATGTCTTACTAGTTAAAGCTCACACGTTTTTTTGACAATTTAGTTACAACTTACACTTGAATCAAAGTAACCCCGGAGTTACTTTGACACTTAACACGTATATCAGGCTGTACTGTAGGGTTGGCCATAAGATTGGGTCCCATTTTGACTCTTGTTGACTACAATAACTAGAAGATGGTGCGACTGGTTCGGTTCGTTTGATGTGTGGGGGATTTCAAAAACGGGCAAGGCTTTCGTGGCATGTGAAGATAACGCTACAAATGTTGGTGTCCGAACGAAATCAACTGTGTGCCACGTGTACGGATGCGATACAACCTTGAAGGATAGAGACATAAATGCCTTGCGTAGCTGGAGCGCATATCACCTGCCCAACCCTACCCTGTCCAACTTATAAACGACGGCGTTTTTGCTTCAAATTTTGAAAGCACGTTCTAGGCATCAGACAGAGGAGATGAAAGGAAAAAAGTTAAGCCTAATATTATTATTATGTACATCTTATTATTATTATTATTATTATTATAATTATTATTATTATTGTTGTCATTATTAATTTTAAATTTAATTATTTATTATTATTATTTTTATTATCCTTATTATTTTTATTATCCTTATTATTATTATTGTTATGATTATAATGATGATTATTATGACTATTATAATAATTTAATTGTTATAACAACAATTGAGAAGTAGTTTCAACTGTGAACTAATGTTATTATTATCATTATTAGAATTTAATTAAATTGATTATTATTAA
>JANTNU010000005.1:25041194-25053437 GCA_024752395.1 Erythroxylum havanense | reverse complement strand
TGTTTTTCTTTCTATTTGATCTCTCTTTTTGTTATACATCAAAATCATATTTAAGTAAAGTCATCTCGACTTAACAACCTTAGGACCATATAGGTTGTAGGGCTATTTGAAACTTCACATTTGTGCTTCTACACATTTCTAGTGACTCACACAATCCTATATATCATTGATTTTTTCATATATATGGTTATATGCACCTCTATATGGGTATGTTAAGTTGCTAGGACTCCATTTCTTGCATTCCTTTTTCTTGTTTTCACTCTAACGCATCTTTTTTTTTTTTTTTACTTTCAGTAAGGTAAATAAGATTGAACATCAATAGAACAACACAAGGATATATGTTTAGCTCATTTTTGGTTCTTGTTCCTCCAACTTATACCTAAAAAAATATAAACCAAAATAAGTAACTTATGCCTGATATAACATTAATCACCAAGCATTAGAGAGCAAATATATAGTAAATCAAGCACTTATATGTAGGGGATGAAGAACTAGTATTTAAGTGATTTGAAACCATAAAACCTAATTTTGATAATCATGATACTTGTCTCTATTTTGACGTGACTGATAATAAATTATCTCATACTGTAAAGGAACAATCATACGAAGCCTCATAAAGAAATGTTTAATGGTAAGAGATGTAATGAAGATGAATAACTCCATCCAAAGGATGTAGGTGACAACCCTAAAAGCTAATGAACCTATTAAGCAAAATAAGAAAGTTAAGGTAGTTAATAGATTTGAAAAGGGTAGCATTAAATCTATAAGGGAGGAACCACCTGGGTATAACTTAAATAAGTCACTCTAATCAACTTATTAAAAAACACTTATCAATAGGCAACCTAATGAAATACATTTTCTACTAGTAGTTATAGGAAGTTTTCATAGTTTTAGAATCATTCATTGAAATACATTTTAAATGAAATTTAACTTTTTTCTCATGATTTTAGTGTTTTAGAATTAGTTTAATGTGATTTTGCATAATATAAAAGTAATATGAACCTTGTCTTTCTATATGTATGAGGAAATCAAGTTGAACCTGAAAAGTTGAGAGTAGCCTAAAGTAACATGATCAAAACATGATACCTTGTGCTCAATAGGTTAGAGAACACTCTCTCATGTCCCACATTCTTACTCATTCTTTTAAAGACGTTGTGAGGGAAATAATGAAATGCTAGTGTAACATACTCCTATGTAAGTACAATATTTCACATCAAAATTTAAAAGGAATATATCTTTTGTACTACACACCCATATTCATAATGAAATAAAATGTTTAGCAACAACACAACATCATGTTTTAATTGTGTTTCCTTATATTCTCAACACTGCACCATTACATGTCTGTGTTCTCTTATCATAGCAAAATTTGCATTGCTGTACTATGTTATATCGGGGAATTGCAATTCCCCTTACTTGGTTTTCCCTTCCTTTCTTATTTACTTCCATTATTCTTATATATCATATTTATTAAGTCAAATTTATAGCTTAAGTGTGGGGGGAGGGACTTAAGGGAGTTAGGTTCTTATACTTATTTGGATTTTTTTTACTATAGCAATATATTGATTATAACAATTTACTAAGAGTTTGAGTATCTTTTTGATTTGAAATATTTAGGTAAATATTTATAAGCTTTAATGACTCAGTCGAGTTTAATTTTCTTTATTAATTTGGATAATAGATAATTCACTTACATCATAATACTTTTCGTATAATTTATTCATACAATTAAGTAGATGTGAATTCTTTTGAGCATCTTCATTATCCCATATAAAAAATGAAGGGTGAAAAAATGATTACTGAATAAATTAAATATGCAAGCTTAATACTAAGTAAAAAGATTAAAGCTAAAGAGTGATGATAGTAGCTATTTAAAATAGTGATTTAGTTGAGTGACTAGGAGTGTTTATGATAAGGTATTTACTCTCGCATCAAAAGGGTAATTAACTTTTCAAACAAGCTTTTAATGCTCTTATATAGTTTAAATTAATCTCTCACATCATAAACTAATTAGGATATAGATTTTGGCAGGGTGGACCCTAGAACTTAATCTTTTGAATTGATTCTTTAATTTAATCAAAAGTTATAACCCTCTTGAGAATTGTTTATGTTTAAATGTTGTGATGACTTAAAGGAATGAGAGCTGAAAATTTAATATTCAAATTTATACATTGAGATCGAGAGATGTTATATATCAATAAATCACTAAATAAATAATTAGAGTTATATGGGTTAGTAGAGATAGAACTACATGATCTTTTAGAGTCAAAGTGACATATATCATGCAAATTCATAAAGTGAGTTAATACATTGTTAGTTTGCCTTGATTTGATTGAGATTTTGGTCAAATCAATTTAAGGATAGGGGTTGTATTACTAAAAAATGAATATATTTATAACTTGGGAATTTTTGGTAGTTCAAGGAACTAGGATTGATCATTAAATTAAGATAATTTCATATCAATGAGAAGTTTTAAGGGAATTCATTACTCATTCGCTGTTTAATCTTATTCTTTGCTTTAATTTGGTGATTTAGATTCATGTTATTTATTTTCCTTAAATAAATAATTCTATTTATCATATTAGATAATAGAAAGATGGTCATTACTAGTATTCACATTCTCTTTCAGATTGACACTCAACTCACTTATTTATATTATAAAAATCGATTGGGACATTTGCCTTAGTGATTCTTAGTATTATTTTATGTTTTGTTTTATTCATTCATATCTTACATCACAACCCATCAAATTGCACCAACTCATTAATCACATAAATCATGTTAAACTTAATCTCAAAGTTATTAGCCTTTACTCTTAGTTAAGTAACGCTAGACCCGTCTTGATTAGTAACAATCTAGTATAGTCCTCTATAGTACGATCCTTCTTTACCTACCACTGTATTTGGTAATTGCATTTGAATTCTCAAGTTTCTCTCTCTCAAATTCCAAGGAAACTTTCTTTTGATTTTTGGATTCAATTTGGGCGGTCCTTTAGGAATACTCTCAGTCATAGCCAAAAGAACATAAACTTGCAATTTAACTATGAACATAAGATCTAAAAAGAAAGATCTACAAATAAATAAATAAATAATTAATAAAAAACTTTCCTAATATTTTAGTCCTAAATAATAATGCTAAAAACTTGATATGTAATATTATATTTCTCATAACACAAAATAGTACTAGAAGAAATCACTAATGCAAGTGCACCTATAATTTTCTATATTATAGTTTTAAAGACTTCAAATTTCAGTCTCATAAGGATTGTAAGTCCTTCTACTAACCATTTTACTATTATCAAAATCAATAAAAAAATGATTGATTGAAATATATTATTAAATAAACTAAATAACAAATAAGAATTACTAAATCTAACTAATAGATAAGAATAAACAATTTCTATATAATCTTATTATCCGCACCTTGATCTATTCACATATATGATCTTCTTCAATTCCTAATTTGATTCCTATATATGAAGTTTAAAATGGAATCTTCTATGTTTGTTACTTCAATTCAACATAATAAGTAAACATCAATAATTATCAAGAAAACTAAAATCTTATATTAAACAAAAGAATTAATTAAGCTAATAAGTATAACGATTATCCCACCTAAACCAATCTCAATTAGTTCATAATTAAACAAAGAAAACCCATTATAAATAAGAAAGAACATAAGAAATAGCAATGAGTTCTCATGTATCTTGCATATTAATGTTCTTTGTTGCAATCTAAGTAAAAATTCATTCAAAAGTTTTACATGATGTATGATGTTACGTCTCCAAAAATGGAGCTCAAAACTAATGAAGAAAGTGTACATTGGATATATCTGACAACATTGTATTCTAAATGATCAATTGAAATCTAATAGCAGTGGATAAGAGTAAATGATTAGCATTGATCATAATAGTCATCCTTAGTTTGAGCAATAAATGATTCCATCCATATTCTTTGAACTCCTTAGCCTTATAAAATTTTTTGGTATTTCTCATCCTCCAGATGTAGTTTACCAACATAGCAAATCTAGTTTTGAAAAACCTTTGATCTTCTCTATTAGTCCATCTCATATTACCAACGTAACCTAAAAACTAAGATGATTTTCTTGGAACCCGAAGATATTAAGAAAAGCAATCCATAGTATTTTAGTTTGAGAACATTTAAAGAAAATATGATATAAGGTTTCAATTTCTCCAAAGCATAAAGGGCAATTAGTGTCTGAAGTTTAGAACTTAATTCTATCTCTAATTCCTAATTTCTATAAAGCAACTAACCATAGGATGAAATAGTGAGTTGGAGCAATACTTGATCCCCATGTCAACTTGTAAAATGAAAACCTGACCATAGGTCCTAGCAACACTTCTTGGCATAAATAAGTTGTGAATTTATGAGACTTATGTAATTCCTATATGATCTTATTTTCTTGTGCACTTGGAAGATATGAAGGCCATTGCTCAACAATAGAACTGACTTCTCTACATATATGGAATAACCAATGCCACTTGTTATTCTAAATCAGAGTTTGGACTTTAGTATCTTTAAGGATAGATCATCTTAAGGTTGTAAAAAGATTAGTGTTACATAAAGGCCCTAAGTCATGCTAATTATCAAACCAGAAAGTTGTGTTTTTCCCATTACTAACCTGATGTTTGATATGAAGATGCATAAAGGATCTCATATATAAGATTTATTGAAAAGTGTAAGACTACAAAGCAGTTTAAGAGAAAGACTAAATATTTTTTGTTTAATGTGAGACATGTGGACCCATCTTACCCAAAGACTTTCTTTGTCCCAATATAACTTCCACTGTCTCTTTGGCAGCTAAATGGTGCTCATTTTATTAGCTGAGTTTATGTCCCTCTATAATACTTAGGAAGACATAAGACACTCTATTTAACTTTGGATAGTTTTTCCCCACTAGAAATTTATCCATTCTAGAAGAAGTCTCTAATACTTCTATCGATTTTCTTCAGGACTCTTTTGAGAATAGCTACATGTGATAACCAGTAGATATGCAAATTAATAAGAATGGAGATGGCCAACAGTGCTTTGCGTCTATATGATAAGAATCTGTTATTCCATTGGCAGAGTCTTCTAATGACTTTTCCAATAAGAGGTCTACAATCAACTTCCTTAAGCTTCTTTATAGAAATAGGGACACCCAAATAAGTGAGAGGTAGTTCGAATACTTTGATTCCAGCATCTACTATCATAGTCATCAAATTTTCATAATTTTTTCAAGAAAGATAAGATGCACTCTTACTTAGATTAAACTTAAGCCTAGAGACATCCTGCAACATCTGCAAAGTTTTCAAAAGTGTTCCCATAGAACCAAGATCTTAATTTTCTTAAGCTCAGAGATGTATAGAAACATCTGCATCTTAATCTTCTTGATGAATCTTGATAGCTTCTTACTTTTCTCTAAGGTTTCACTATTCTTAATCCTATCTTCTTTAAGTTTACTTCCAATTTATTTTCCCACAAATTGATTTTTATTTCTTTCACCTTCTCTTACTTTTAAGCATCAAACCTTAAAATTTTCAACAAACATAATTTAAACATATGAATATGTTAACCCTTATATTGCCTAACCCATTTCTTTCGATTTTATAATAATCACCACTAACACAAGTCATGAATATGGTACCATATACCACCCGTGTTGATAAACATCTAAGTTATTGACGATGTCATGGCTATCCTCCCACCTACTTAAAGTATGGCTCAAGAAACCATATATGTATTAGAGCCCCAGGTGTCGTAATGACGAAGCCTTGGATCTGTTTAAGTTATGATAAGTATAATTTATACTATGATTTGATAAGTGTTTTAGTGTGCTTTAAGGTGTTTATTAGATGATTATCATATGTATAGGCTTAGAATTGTGTTAATGTGACTGTTTGTTTATATTTTGAGTATTTGTATGGTTTAGAGTATGATTTCAATCTTAATTTTTATATTTCTTAAGGTGTTTGAAGTGTTTGCTAGTATTGAAAATCAAATAATTGAAGAACAAGGATGTTGGAAGTGTATAGAGTGACAGAAAGAAATTTTCCAGAGTCACGATCATGACTCCCTTGTCACAATCGTGATAGGAACTTTCCCCACGCGAGTTTCTTCATTTATTTTAGGTTGTGGGCATTTTTGGAACTGATAAAAGTAGGAAAAACCCTAGTTCCACCACCAAAACTCTAATACACTATTTAAAAATGTTAAAAACACTAAAAAATGCAGTATCCATTGGATCAAATTAGATCAAGGTGGGATATCAAGAACAACATCAGGAAATTCCATCTTTTTAAATCAAGGAGCAATTATAGTTTTTATTATTTTTTCCCTTGTTTCTTTCTTTATTATTGATATGTTGGA
The DNA here is from genome assembly GCA_024752395.1 of Erythroxylum havanense. NCBI lineage: Eukaryota > Viridiplantae > Streptophyta > Magnoliopsida > Malpighiales > Erythroxylaceae > Erythroxylum > Erythroxylum havanense. The sequence goes on along the minus strand of JANTNU010000005.1, from coordinate 25,047,069 downwards.
TTTCCAAGATGTTAAACATGTTTATAAGTTTCTAAATTTCAGATGAGGGTTTATTCTGAATTTATTTTATGACTTTGATATAAACAAAATAAAGGAAGAATAAGTTCTAAGCATTCATCCTTGATCAACCCTAAATTAATTTGGCAGCTCATTTGTTAATTGCTTGTTTGCTTGGTTTAATTAATTGTCTTAATTTCTTTTATTATTTTCATTCAAATCACATTCTTAATACCTTAGAAAAAGTTAGGTTCAAATTGTTTTATCTAAGTCCTCGTGGGAACGATAACCTTATATGCTACAAAATACGATCTATATACTTTGGTGTATTGAGGGTTTTATTAAATATAAAACTTGCCCAAGGTAATAGTCACTGTCATTGCTGATGGTGTCCTAGAACTATCGAGAGGACATATTGTATGAAAAGTCTATCGGTAAGTCCATATACTCTCACGTCTTGACAAATTCTGCATCGTATAGGCCTATAATGACTGAGAAGTTCAAATAGCTCATTCAGATCATCTCCCAGAATCGCAGAAATTGTCCTCGTGGTGTCCCTTCTCCATGAAGAAAGTGGAGAGCACTTCTAGAGTCAACTCCTAGTAGGAGAGCTCCACGATCTTAAATAATCTAGGTCAAACACTGACATTAATGAACTCCCGAACTTGTTGCACTAACCTAACCTACTTTTGTGTCTCCCAGTCTATATGGCGTCATGTGATGAACGTCTTCTTTAAGTGCTAGTACTGCTCTTCACGTGTTGTTGCATTGAAGAGCAATATAGGAGGTTACTCAGGTGGATGCATTGCATGAGCACTTCTCGGGTCACTAGACGACCCCTCTCCTCATTGTCATTTGTGTAGCACATCCTTCTCGGGTTGTGGTCTCATCATTATGCCTAAAACTTGAAATAGTTGTTAGAAAATTTCCACTAGTTTACAGGAATACCTTTTTCCCTACACTTAAAAATGTAGTATGGTCACTAATTATGTCAACATGAAAATGAATTAACAATGAAAACTAAAACATATAAACAAATCAAAAACAATTTAAAACAAATAATTAAAAAACAATAAATTAAAATTAAAAATAAGTAGAAAATATACTAAAATCCTAATTAATCACAAATTTAAGATTAAAAATATTATAATTAACAATAAAAATAATATAATTTTTTAATTATGAATTTAACCCTAAATTTGAAATTAAAATCCTAATGTAGCAATTACATAAAATTGACGATATTGAACATTAAATTTATACAAAAGAAAATTTTAACATGCAATTAAACACAAACCCAATTTCAATTAACATTAGAAACAACTAATTAACCTAATTTCATGAAAAATATTCACAATTAAATACTTAGTGAGCCATAATCGCACAATTTCAAAATTCAAGTTGAATTTTAACCCAATTAACATGAAATTAATCAAGTTGCATCATAAAATCAATTAGGTAATGATAATATTCAACTATTAAACCACAATTACACATAAATCTACATAAATTCTCACAAAATCTCATATTCTTAATTTTAGCATTTTTGGGACAAATTCCCTAGATAATGCAAAACACTCAATGAATTATGCACAAACAAGTGAAAACAACGAGAAAACTTACTTAGGTATCACTAATTTAGGAGAATGATGTGAAAAATTGGAACGGAGAATTGAATGGCGACAACGGGGAGTGAGAGAGAATGAGAAAGTGGAAGGGTTAGGGAATTTTTCGGGGAGTTTTACTATTCCTTCTTATAACAATTTGTTTTCAACAAGGGTCTTAATGGAGTCATTGGTTTAATTAATTTCATACATTATGTTTTTGTTATTATCTTATAATTTGTGGTTTATTTTTGGGATATTAAACCGTTATGTGAAGAAATCAATAGAAGTAAGCCACTAATTCGAGACCCATTGATGGTAGGAGTGAAGGATATGTTTAGATAATAACGTTAAATAAGTGTTACTTAGGAGGCAACCTAAGAATTAGGATATGTTTCATTTTTATTTTCATTTTATTTTTTAGTGCTGGACTATTTGTTTATGCTTTATGTTTATTTTGTAGAGAGTTAAATCGACAGATGTTCATGACATGAACTGTGTCCAAGTTCCATCTCCTACATCATCACCACCTCAATCGCCATAAGTATTCTTGTTCTTACTTTTTTATTAATTTTTATTTCTCTTTATTTGTATTTTTTATTTCCATATTGAGAATAATGTCTTGTTCAAATGTAGGAACATATATTTACTTGCATATCATTTATGTGTGTGAATTCTGCATTTTCATTGTGTTAGTTTTTAATTAGGTTAACATAGTGTGAACATTTTGTTACATGATGTATGCATTGTGTCAATGTGTCAATGGCATGAAATGAATAGAATTGGCTTAGCTTCAAACATGGTCATTTAAATTTTAAAGACATATTAACTTGTGAATTTTGTGTGTTAAGTGTCTTTAGGAAGAATATGTATGTTAATTAGGATATGACACCTATTCTTTCACTTTATGACACTTGTTTAGATATATTTATAATTGCACTCATTTAAATTGGTAGGCATCATTTGTAACCTTTCATGAGAGTGATTGACTAAGAAGAAATGAGGTAGACTAAGAATGTGAAAAAAGTGTTAAACACAAAGTACTATTTCGCTAGCCCTCTTTAAGAAAATTGGGTTAAGAATAGAGCTGATAATCAATTGAGAGTTATGATATAGCTGAGTGACCTAAGGCATTCACAGTCAAAAGGCTAGAATTACAGCCAACTAAGCTAAATAAAAAATGTAACCTACTTGAGTAATCGGGGCATTTATGATAAGAAGTTTTCCTTCACGTCAAATGACCATATGATTGTTAAAGAAAATCTAAAAAATAGTGCTTATAAAAAAATTAAACCTACCGATCCTTTAAAAGTAACAAGAATTTTTATAAAAGGTTACTTAGTGATAATTTGCCTTTCTAACTGATCAATAATAATGCATATTAACAAGTTCCATAGATTTACTAATAAATCTTGCTTGGAGCTTTTTAAGACTCATTACTATAAATTTTCATGGTTAGACTAGGTCTAGATCAAACTCAAGTTCTTAAAGACTCCTCTATTTATTAGCTAGTAATTAAACAAAATTTGTAAACAAAGGACAAGAAAAAAGGGTCTCTAAATCAACTTTTTTTTACTCTGTCAACAAATGCCTAAATCAAAAACTCTTTTACTTTATTCAATGTCATTTCTCACAAGCTCATTAGACTAGGATTCTACAACCGCTTCACTTTATTATTCATATTAAGATAGGAATTGGCCTAAAGTAATAGAATAGGCAAGCAACCAACTCACAATAATGGAGAAAGATTCTAAGATCTTCAAAACAATCTATGTTTATTGCATTTATGTATTATGAAAGGAAAGTAATAACATATTTCATGAAGGGAAAGTAATACATACGCCTGGATTCACTAATATGACTATATGTAGATCAGAGATGTGATGGTGGCTACTAAAGTGAATGAAGAAGCCAGTTTGCACTTTAGTTGGGAACCATCTTGACAACAAGGAGAAATTAGGGATTAAGTTTTAGGGAGTAAATATGCAATTTGTTCTAGTTAGAAAATTTGTATGTTTGTTGTTAGCTTATTCACTTACATCATATCTATTCTTAAATATGGATTGAGCTGGAGAGTTCCTTTAAGTTAGGTAGTCTTGTTTGTGGCACATTTTATAAAGCCTCGGTCATTTTTCTTTTATATCATTCACTTAATTTTAAAAAAAATCAATTTTGAAAAATTAAAATGATTATTTATAAAATAAATATAATAATATTTATTTTAAAATAATTGAAACATAATATATATCTTATTTGATTTTATTAGTTTAAGTATCAAAATAAAACTATACGATTTAAAATAATTCATGATTTTAAAGTACTTCTATTAAATATTTATATATTAATTGAATAATATTCCAAAAATATATAATATTCTTATTTGAAAATTTGATATTTTTCACATCATGTTATATTTTAATTTAAAATGAAAATGAAAAATAAGAAAACTAAAAACTACAGTAAATTATTAAAAATAAAACTAAATAGCCCTTAATTAATTGGGCATTCCCCACTGCAGAACAAGACAAAAATTCGTAATATCCATAGGACATCAGACCAAATTTTATGGACGCCTCCAAAGTTGGTTAAGTTAGGCCGAACGCACGTAATGAAATCATTTGTGCTGGACTTGAACTAACCTCTTGTGGTTCAGCTCCCGTAACCGATTGGGTGAACCACACACCAGTCAAGCTAGCTACTATTTTCTTTTGATTAAAATAGGATCAGCGCAGAATCCACTGCTTCAGCACGTAGTCAAAATCAAATAGTGTGTCTTATATGTAACAATATTATAATGTCATGAATTTCTTAATTGCCTCCCCATGAACTTTAAACAATTTTGTATACATTCAGGTCCCTGGACCCTGCTTCTTCTTAAATTATGTTTTTTTTTATGATGTTGCATTAATTTTTTTCATCCTAACATAGGCTCTTGCCTATTTAAAAGTTTGGATGATGGTCAAAATTTGATCAACCAAACTAAACGGTCAGAACAGTATAATATTCCAAAGTGTGGTCGACAACTCTGTCCAGCTCCAGCTAAATCAAATCAAATGAGACAGTACAGTACCCAACGTGATGATGATAGGCAAAGGACGCTTCGGCCAAGTTTTCTATCTTGTACACGTCTGTATCCTCCTCCATAATTATAGCATAAATTTGCCCGCATGGGGTAACTTAGTTGGTTTTGAAGAGGTAGATTTGTAATAAGATGTAAGGTTTGAATCTCACGATTTATAATGTGGGAACAACACTCTTGAGTCCTTTGTGGGTTTTGAGGGTGGGCTTTTTATAGACCTGTGGGTTGTTCACTTTCTCCTTAGTGGGCCGCTGCGTACCTGATTTATATCCTCTCAATTACTTCGTCGATCTTGATGTGAGGGGCCCTTTGAGTTAGGGATTCAATCTTTTGCGACAAGCATAAATTTAGAAGTTCTAATTGATGCGCTTATGAGATTAATTTTTGTTGGCAATAAGTCATGTAAATTTGGTGAAACTTAGTTTTGTTAGATAACACATAATTTCTTGCGTTGAAAAATTAAGCAACTATACGTATAAAATAATCTCTAAAATTTTTTAAGTAGCTTTGTTAAACAACACGTTCTTCTTTATATTAAATTCAAGCGACAATGATTACAGTGTGCTATGTTTACGTCTTTAAACCTTTAAGAGGGGGTTTGAAATGGTTTTTAAAAAATTATTTAAGTTATTTTCCTTAAAGCTAGAGGATTGACTATTCCATTACAAATATTCAGATATGTATTAGTGGTTTGAATAGCTATATAAATTGACATTTTAGTACTTAGAATTGCAAGAGTGATCTTGTCAAAATATGTTCGAATAAATATTGAAGAGTTGCAATATGTTAATAAAAAAGATTCGATTATCGACCAAGGACCTAACTAATTTGACCTCAAGTATTGACCATTATTCTTTTAGAAATTAAAAATAAATACATTCCAAAACAGTAAGCAGCCTTTGTAAGAGTATGAGGCCTAAACACCCTTTGATCAAAGTCAATATCATAAAGTTAAAAAGCTTAGACTATAATTAGCGGGTTACACAAGCAAAAGGAACACTGTATCGAGTAAGAGACCAAATTGCCTTGTGTGAAGCTGTTAACTACATCCCTACTATAAGGTAGAGCTTCAACCTTTAAGGTATGAGAGCTAAGTTTTCGTACGTTAAGCTTGACCTTGAGGTAAGTAGAGAGGTTGAGGTTTCTCTCCCTTATGAGGATTATCTCTCTTTTTCATGTGACAAGCTTCTATTTG
>JANTNU010000005.1:25027396-25039009 GCA_024752395.1 Erythroxylum havanense | reverse complement strand
TTGTTTCCATATTTAATTTCTATCATCTCACATAATGCTAACTAAATTTCTAAATCAATCTAATCATGCTTAATTTTTAAAAAAAAATTTGGGGCTAACACTCATTATGTTTGGTAACAGAGTAAGAAAAGATTTCAAGGAACCACGCTTCAGTATGATGGTATTTTGTACCGAGATTAGGTTTCGAAAACGGGGCCCGGCATTTGTGGTATCAAAGCAGGTTAGTAAGTGTTATTGTTTTGGTTTGAGTTGGATTCCGGAAACGGGGTCCAACATTTATGGTATCAGAGCAAGAGTGATAGTGTTAACTTTAAGCAGTTAGGTTTTGAATCCAACAGATTTGGTCAAACTCTCTTCTAGAAAAGTGTTCCTCTATGTCCTATCTTTCTATTGACACCAAAATCACTCAATTTGGTTCAGTAATTTGGAAAATATTTCTCAAACATTATTGGGTTATCGATATTCAAAAATAGTGTCCTATGCACAACTTTCATCCAGACATTCAACATCTTAAAGGCTGAATCACAATTCTACTTTTTGAGACAATTTGTATGCCTATATCTCTAGTTTACTTCAAATTAAAAATCATATTATTTGAAATTCTACAAATCAAGATATCATCAAAATACTAGAACATGTTCCGTAAAATATTTAGTTCATGCTCTTCCAACTGATACCCTTTCTTTGATTTAATCAATCTTTTTCGAGTCAAAACCAAAAGTTATAAATTTTTATAAAAAGATAGAGAAATGTGTTATGAATCCAATGCTTCAGAAATCTGATCATTTGAAGGTCGGATGAAAAAATTATGGACAAAATAGCAGAACATGTTCAGGCTGGAGGGGGAGAACGTGTGGGTCGCGATCGCGACTTTGCCTCCTCCTCCCATTTTTTCTTCACACCTGTTTGGTAAAATAAGCATAAATTTTACTTCAAATATTGAATTAAGGTCCTTCAAAAACCGTTTCAAATAGGACTTCTAGATCTACATTTTCTATGAAGACCTTGAAAATAATTTTTTTCTCTATAAGAGTCAAAATTTCAGAATGATGTAGCTATCCTAAATGTCCCTCTTATACAGCATTACAAAATTATAAAAATCATATCTCCCTGCTCCAATGTCCAAAAATTTCATACTTTATATCAATGGAAAGATTAAAGAAAGCTCTACAACTTCTATGAAGACAACTTTATCAAAAACTCTCTATATCAGTACAAAAAACTCATGGAAATTTTAGATCAAGATATTTTTAACTCTTTACTTACAACATTCAGTTCCTCATGTTTAATCTATCATTTCTAGTTCAAAGCCCATCATTTATCCATTATTCTAACTCCCTTTCAACTCAACATCATCCATAACCAAATTATAGCCCATGATCGATCATAACCACTAATAACAAAACGTACACATATATGTGCATTTATCATCAATTTTCTACACATATTCATCTTCATTTCCACTTTCATTTCACTTCTAACTATCACCTAGATCCTTCACATTTTAAGACACCAAATTAATCCCCCTCTTTAGCTTTATACTCATTTTACATCACCACAAAAACACCCAAAAATATTCACATTAATTCATAAAAAAAACAGAACAGAAACTCAATATGTATCCAGTTTTTCTGCACTTTTTTCCTATACCTAATACTAAAATTCAAGTTGAAACTGGAAACTCCAAATGACAGAATTTGAATTCGAAATCTTCATACAAAATGTAGCCCGGTGTTTCTAATTTAATCCAAATTAAAGATCATCTCATTTGGATAACTACAGAACAAGTTATGGTTAACAACATAAGCATATTCAGTGAAAAAAAATCACAGCTAATATTTCTCCAACACACTTTATACACCATTCACTTTGTCTCTAAACTTTCATCCTAGTTCTTCCCTTTTCAAGACACTATACTTGCCTTTTATCTAAATTCAAATCTCAATCCACTCTATGTCTAACAAATCAATGATCCACATTTTTATCCTTCAAAAACAGAACATAACAATATCCATTCACAAATCAATTTTTCTTCACTTCTTTCTACATCTCTTAAGGATTCATTCTAACTCTAAATCATCTCTACATCAATTTATGAATCATTAATCATCACATATACAAAAGCAAGACATTAACATAAACATTTCATCACTCATGACTCATACATATAAATTTCATGATCAATTCATCAATATCAAATTACTCTTCATATTAGTTTCCTTTACAATACCTATAACGATTAAAGCATAACTTACTTGATTTAGTTCCAAGATTCTTCAAAATCACCATTAAACCCTAACTCTTTCATCTCCACCATCATCAACTTTCATGGAAGAATAGGTTGGGTCTTTTAGTGAGAATAAAGGAGAGAGCAAGGTGGAAGAGTGGCATAAAAGATAAGATTTGAAAGGTTAAAACTAAAGAAAAAGAGAGATACGAAAATGATAGAGGGAGTCAAATAAAACACCAAATCAATTTTTAACATATAAAAATCACATTTCTCAATATAATTACATCCATAAACAATTATACCTGAAAATTATTAATGAATGCACTTACAATTATTTTCATGTGCAAAAATCACAATTCACATGTGTGTATATGCTGTCATTATGCATGAGCATGAAATGCATTTTCTAAATCTCTCTTTGATCTCACATGTACCAAATTTTAGGGTTCTAACCCTTAGTATGGGAACGAGATGTTACATTAGCAGTTCTCTTATATTAGATTAAGCATATTGAGCAACCAAAGGCTCCCATTAATAGGCAATGATCATCACTGATCATAGATATGGGATTCCAAACCCATCTAACTATCTCTTCGTAATCAGATTTTCTACAGAAGGCATCACAAATTTGTTGAATATTTAACTAGTTATCCTTAAAGAAATAACAATTGAAAAATAGTGGCTAAAGGATTCTAGAAGTTGATTACAGAAGCACATTTCAAGTTCAATTTAGCAATACCATACAGTCTAGCCTTGGTGCAAAGTTTATTAAGAATGGCAAGCCATAATATAAATTATACTTCATGCTCCAACTGACATTAGGGGAAGGATAGCAAAATAGTTATAGACATGATTTTATAGATATAATAGGGAACTCAAAGTAGAAGAAAGGAGGTGATTTTATAGAAAGCTCAACAATAGAAAATAAAACTAATGAAAGATGTTCAACATCTGAGGAGAGCAAGATGAAGCTTTTACCATTATTGATAATGAGATCAGAGAATTGCTCGGAAGTATTTAAAGATCTAAATAAGTAAAATAAAGCTGAAATATGCTTTATTAAATAGAAGGAGGTCATATGCAAAGGAAAGATGACAAATCTTTAGAGATCTGTGTTTTCTGTGAAAACTGAACTTGTCATTCCTATCAATGCTATGGAGCAAACACTTGAATAAAGCCTCTATACAAAGAGTAAATAGGTAAAAGGAAATTGGATCCCTTGCCTTATACCCATATTCCCCTTAAGCAATGGAGAGGCTTCTCCACTGATAAAAATTTTGTATGAAGTTGAGGTACTACTCTCCTTAGTCCAAAAGATGAACAAGATGGAAAGCCAAAATCCTAGAAGGTTCCAAGGGAAAAAATCACATTTTACATAATAAATTGCAAAGGAGAGTTAGCTCCATTGTTCTTAATGTTACTATGATCAAAATAAAAGGCTAAAGTGAAATCAATCTCAAACTCTAACTACTTAAGTAGAGTCCCTACATCATTTTCCAATAATTTGGTCATATTTTCATTACATATTGTCAAGTTATCTTGCTTATATATTATCTTGCTTAGGACTATGTTCCTTATCAATGATAATATCTTTTCCTCAATGTAAGTCAATTTGCTTTATTTTATAGTAATCCCATCTCTAAAATGTGTTGTATGTTGGTATCCATTTTTTTTCCTTTGGTGAGCTAAATACATCATCCTTTGATATGAGACTATAATAGAATACTTAAATTACTTGTTATCTTCTCTTAGCCTTATTAATAGGATTAAATCTAGACAGTTCTAATATATATCAACTATTATATAACTCATTGCATAACTCATATGTTTTGCCCCAATAATGGCTTCATTAGTGCCAAGAGACTTAAACCTTCAGTGGTCCAATTTTTCAATAATATATTATGATATTAATCCTAAAAGATACCTCGTTCTATTTCAAATTTTGTAGTTAAAAGTCTAGTTTCTATTTCTGGAGAAATAAAGGCTTATCATTGAAATGCCAAGGTCTAGCTTCTAATTTTTTTTACCATTAGATTCTAAGTAAAATTAGAATGGAAAGAGATTTTTTTTATTGATTGGAGACTCCCAAGTGTTCATTAAAGGGAATGTTGGTCACTAGCTTAAGAAAAAACCTACTAACATTGATTCTAATTTAAAAGGTCCATCTCTTAGAACTTCCATTAGAGGACCAACTATAGTGCTTCCATAAATGAGTTTTGTTGGACATAAAATGAAGCTTAGTTGAAGGAGAAAAGTCTATAAGAACTTGACCCTGAAAGAGCTTTATGGTTAATAAGTGAAAAAGTGCATTGGTGTTAAGCTCAATAGGTGAAACAAACAAGTAACTAGGATTGTTAAGTTAAGGATTGTATGATGCTAAAGGGAGAGAAATCTAACGTGTTAAGAATTTCTAAATAAAGGGTAAGATATGGACAGGAAGGAAAGCTTGAGGATTCAGGTGGTTGTCAGATTGAAAGGAGACAAAAAGTTCAATATATTGCTAAAAGAAGCAAAAAGTCAATAGGTTAACAAAAAAGTTTTAAAAAATTATTATAAAAAAGGAAGGAAAAGAAGTAGAAAAGAGGAAAGCTTTTTACAAGTAGAAAAGATAAAAATATTCATAAGCTAAAACTAAAACAGAGAATGAAGAAATAAAGGCTAACAAACATAGGAAGAAAAAATGTTGAAATAGGATGAAATAAAAAATTCTAAGGGAGAATGGCAAAGAGATAGTGAAGAGGAACAAAATTAACTAAAGAGTAAGCTTGTAAAGTGAATAAAAATAGGAATAGTATGAATAAGAATGGGAACAATCACACTAAGGAGCAGGAGTTGGTTTGTAGTTAAAAGTAAGGGAAGATATTGGATGTATTAGGTTAAGGACAATAATGACTATAGAGAAGTAATAACTTCTTATACTAGCCATTTGCCTAAAAAAAGAAAGTTATTAATACATTTACTTCCTAAATTTATCAATAACTTGTACGTGTATACCTTGTCATATCCCTCTTTCTCTCAACTTGCTTCTACATGTTCCATTTGTCATCATCTCTCGTACCTAATAAAAGAAATTATCTTAAACCTAACTAAATTAAAACCTCCCTAAAAAAATTAACCAAGGAATATTATGAGAAAATGAAATATTTATATATTCTTTAAAGACATTAAAACTTTTGCATTCAGATAACACTTATTTTAATTTAAGCTACTGAATGTTATTGATTTTAAGAAAATAATAAAAATAGAGTAGTCATTTAATTTGATTAATTCCTAAAAAAAACATCTTATAACTTAATATTTTAAAATTCATACTTTATTACATGAACATATATATATGTATGTATGAATGTATATATGTATGTATGTATGTATATAATAGACAGAACTAATGCATAGTATAATTTGAAATATTTATTAGTCAATTCCATTAAAAAAATGATAAGTATATATTCATTTAAAATAGTATGAAAGCTCCATTTGGAATATTAAATTATTGGAGTTTTCCATAAATGAGTGAAATTGCAAGAAAAGTTTGTATCTTTATCTTTATGTTTAATTTTTTGGACTTTTAAGATATAATTTAATATTGAAAGCATTTCATTATTATTTTTCTAATTTTATTATATATCAATGAAAATTTTCACATTTACAAGACCAAATGGATCAATCTAAACATGACATAAGTTTTTAAAGTTAGAAATGGAATTAATAAAAAGATAAAACAACATTATTATAAACCTCAACACAAAGGTCACACTATTAAAAAATACAAGCCACAACAAACCATCTAGCATTAGGGTTCAAAACATCATCCTTCTAACCTAGATTTATTAGACCTTGAAGTATAGAAAGCTTATATAATAAGATTCAAGTAGCCATTAAATTAGTTCATGAAAGGAGAATGTTCCCTCTTATTTAAAACTAGAATTATTTCTAATTAACATCCATTCTCCAATAGGAAGCTACTAGTACACTAAAATCCCTTGCATCTATTTTTAGCATGAGTTACTTTCTTATCTAATGAATACCTCTAAGAAAACTTGCTCCTTAGGACTTTTAACTCCCTCAGAGCATTTAATGTTCCTTTCTTTTTCAAAGTTTGTACATATAAGAACAAAAAGTGATTAAATAAACTACTTTATATACCTTAGAGATTCTCCTATTAGAGCTTAGCCATTCTAGGAATTCAATATGATTGAGTCTTAAGATGGTTAGCTAACATATAACATGAATTCCATTCCCAATGGCAATGGAGAAGTTATAGTAGAAGAAGAGGTGCTTAAGGACTCAGGTTGATTAATAACAATTACTTGGCAAGTTGAGATAGCTTAGCCTATCAAGGGTATCTAGTTTATTTTTGGCAATCAACCATATAAAGAAGGATATCTTTGGTAATATGCTTTTGCTCTATAATACATTACTTTAGTCTTGTTTTTGCCCTCTAACCTTAAACATTTTTTTATAAGATTGATTTATAAATCTACCAGAGGTTTGTCCAATCTAATGATAAGTATCATTCCTTTTAGGTATTATAATTAGGTAGAATGTGAGAAATTTCAACATGATAGTTTGTCCATTAATTGGAGATTACCCATACTTTCACCTTATAATAGCTTGGGAACCTATTCAAAATTAAATGAAGTATTTAATAGTTATTGAGAGGCCCTACATTACTCTAATTATCAAAATATAGAGAAGCCCACTCGTTAATTCCAATAATGCATTTAATGTTACTAAATAATAGAACTCTAAGCTTTAGAAGGTTGGATAGAAACCAAAAATTTGAGTTTTTTTTACTCATTTCCTATACACTTTTCCCTTTATTAACCCACTTGACCTATATTTTGTCCTTGTTCATCAATAGTCCTTATATTATCTTTTGTATAACTATTTTGTTGCTAAGATTGATAAGAGTAATTCACAAGCCTTCTTCACTCAATGGTTTGCAATTTCATCCTAACTTAACTTGGCGTATGATATTTTATCATGTTTACCATACCAGAGGAAGCATCTAATCATCGTTTCTATAATTGTGGTCAAGCCCTTAAAGAGAAAGATGTGTAGTGACCATTACATATGAAGTGAATTAACCATATACTTGATTAATTGCAACCTCCCTACAAAGGATAGTGCTTTATTACACCAATTTCTAAGCCTTTTTTGGTACTTTTAATCAACAAAAGGCTTTATTTAAGTTTTAATTTCTTAATGGAGATAGGTAAGACTAGATATTTGAATGGGGGATTCTTAATTTGGAGACTAAAGATAAAGGATAACCACCATACAATCTGTTGAGCACCAACTAACACAATTGTATGGATTTTAATAGGATTGATAGTCAAACTAGATAGTTCTCTAAAAGTTTGGAGTGAACTTATAACGATACTCACTGATTTGTCATGTGCTATTAAGAATATAAATAAATCATAAGTAAAAAATGGCTAAGGAGCCTCTCCTCTTATATTTGGTATGATAATTGAAGTTAGGATTTTGCATAATGTTATGTTTCGTCGGTCTAGTAAGAGCTCCCATGTATAAGATGAATAGATATGGGAAAATAGGATCACTTGGCTTAGCCCTCTTCCTCCTTTAATCATGTACATTGTTTCACCATTTATAAAAGCATAAAAGGAAATGGTTGAAATGCACTGTTTGATCCAATTTATATAGTTTAAAAGGGAATCCAAACACCTCAAGTAAGTGTAGGATGAAATCCCAAGTCAAACACTTTTATGGAAGTAAAGCTTAATAACATAATTTTTTAGGAATTCCTTCTACTAGATCCTTTGAATAACTCCTGTGTAAAAAGTATGTTATCATTAATCAGTCTATCCTTTATAAAGCCTCCTTAGGTGTCATTTATCAAAGGCTTCATCATTCTTTTTAGTTTTGATGTTAATAACCTGGAGGTGATTTTATACAAGTTATGGTAATAAGATATAGGTTTATACTCATTAAGAGAGCCATGATTGGAGATCTTATGAATGAGGCATAAGAATTTTTTAAATCTCTTTAAGAATTTTCTTTTTCTTAAAGAATTCAATAATAGCCTCTATGACCATATCTTTGATTAGAGGTCAGGCCTTTTGAAAGAATAAACCAGTAAAGCCATCGAGCCTAGGACCTTGTCTGGATTTAGATAAAACACTACTTCTCAACATCCTATTTATTAAAAGGAATCATTAGTATCTTTTTAGCATTATTAGAGAGATTATCATTGATAAAGGTGCTAAGAATTTACAATGAAGAGAAATTTGAGACAGGAGATTATAAAGAATTTTTGAAGAATATATAAGACTAATGCTTAAGTTCATCTTGAGAAAGAGTAAGCTCATAATTATGCTTGAGTGGGGAATAGATTATGTCATTGTTTCTTCTTGTTGTTATGGACTTATAAAAGAAACTAGTGTTCTTGTTTTCATATATGAGCAATTGGATCTTAGTTCCTTTCTTAAGCAAGGAATTATGGTTGATTATTATCTTATCTAAAGGTTGAGAGTAATGTTTTCCTCATTAATCAATATTAGGTCTTCAGGATTTTTATATAACTCTTCCTAAGACTTGGTATGTTTTATCGTAGCTATAGATAAAGGCAAGTAAGTGTTTCTAGTCCTCCTTGAATTAAGTTCCTTAAGTTCCTTTTTGATCAAGCTTAACTTACTAATATAGATAAAGGATTTGTGACTAGTGCCAGAGTGGGACATCCTAATGAGAATAACCTTATTAAACCCTTCCTCCTCCAGGTAATTAATGAATCTGAAAGGGAATTTCCACTAGCATTTTGAAAACATGTTTTAAATGACTATCAATGAATGATTTGAAAACCAAGTGGGTATGAAAAGAGCTTTACTCTCAGGGAACATGGCTAACTAATCTCCATTAATAAGAGCCTTGTCTAATTTTTCCTTAATATGCCATCTTATTCTTTGTTTATTACTCTATGTAAAGAAGTCCCTCTCATATTTTTAGCCAATAATTTTCAATTTCTCCTCATATTCCCTAAAAATAATCCAAAAACTTTTTAGATAGACATTACCCTCAGCTTTTGAATTATAAAGGGTGATTGAAATCACCCATCTAAGGGCCTCAACTTGAAAAATGAATTATTATAATTTGTTTCCTAAAAAGAGCTCCTCATAAATGAAATTTTTTGAGTCATATATGAAGGAGACATATATTTTGATATTCTCCCAAAGAAACATAATAAAGATATGTATGATTTGGTCATTGGCATGAAGGATGCTCACATTTATTATCTTTAAAAAACCATAATATGTACATAATGGTGATGATGATGTTTTAATATGAGAGACCATTGATTTCCTAAAAGTTTCAACTTATTAAAACTGTCCTAATTGAGCACGGACCTCGAAATTCCTATCAAAACATGTTTGTTTCATTAGTAAAGTCTTTTCAAGACTATAGCTTTTGGGGAAAATTAATAAAGTATATGTACCCAATGCATAAAGCTCCCCGCTTTACGAAGGCCTAGGAAGGTGATAATATACACAATTTTTCCTTTGTATTTTTATAAAAAATTGTTTTCATGACTTGAATCTGTGACCTAATGGTCACAAAGGTGCAACTTTACCAGTTGCTTCCATGAAATTATATTCATATAGGAGGGGATTGGCTTTTATATCCCTTAGATATATTTCTTCTTCCTGATTTACTCCTATTGTCAATCTTGAACTTCGTAGATATCCTCTCCTTTATCTTAAAGCTTAGATGGGATATAAGGGGTACTTCTTGTGAATCTAGAGGAGAACTATAATAAAAAGAGACTCAATTTGAGGTGATCTCTTAATATGATTATGAGTAGTATAAAAGTCATCATTTTTTAACTTAAGACCATTTGACTTCTCTAAAGCAATTTTAGAAAGTCCAAGAATTTCTTTGTTATCTTTGTTAAAATTAGGGGCAACTTTCTCGATAAAGACCACTCATGCTCCATTATGGATCAATATTAAAGTTTGTTGATTATTATTGATGTTAAGAGAATAGTTGATTAATAATCAAGGCCCATAAGTTCATAGTCATCTCTTTTCAGAATTCTCTGATAGCTCTCCATTGTTTACAATATTACTTCAAGTTTGACTTCTATTGATATGACACCCTAATAGAATTCTAAAAAAAAAAGTGTCATCTTCCCCTAGTCTTAACATAGGAATAGAATTCGGCAAATCCATTTATAGCTCAACACTTACACATAATCTAGTATAACCAATTCTTTTCTTTAAAGTTATCTCAATAATACATATAAGCTTGCCTATGTAACTTGCCTATTGGCTCAAACTTTTCGTTGACCATCACTCAAAAGGTATATTATAGATAATAATCCATATTAAGATATGTTGATCCTGATTTGATTATGGCTAACCATCATTTTTTTTCCTTTTCCTTTAAAAATTTAAATGATTGCTTGGTAACATTTTAAAAGGATATATGAAATAAAGTGAAAGAGTTATAGAAATCATTCAACCTAAAAAGCTTGAGTAAATGCAATATATAATAAATTCATTAAAAATAAGGGTGCATACTTTAAACTCCTGACCTTTTAATCACATAATATTTTGATGTTATATTATTAAAAAAACACAAATGTTGGCTTTCTAATGGCACATAAAAGAAAGGGCGACTGAATTACATGTACACTCTTTAGCTTATTTAAAACTTAATAAATAAATTTCTATTATAATAAATAATTATGATATATTTATGTAAACAATCTTAGAAAACATAACAATAAAACATAGCAGGAGAAGAGACACGACTTATAATAGTTCCAAAAATGACCATTATTGAGTAAAAGAGAACCTTTCATATAACATCCTATTCACAATAAGTGAAGTATAATCTTTTACAAATTGGTTTAAGATCAAAAGGAACTCTCGTAATGTGTATCCCAAAAATTTTCTAAATTGGAATATTTGCACAATCATATATAACTTAAAATTTTCTTTTCTTACTTACTTTGATGAACTAAAGTCATGTTATGCGATGCATACAACTACTTTATATATCCTCTTAATACTCTTAGAAAATCTCTAAAGTATACCAATGATACTTGTCACAACTCAATTATGATCTATTTATACCTAAAACTAATTCAAACGGTCTGTTTGGTTAGCGTCTGCAACAGGCAGGGACAGGACAAGACAGGACATGGCAGGACAAGAATTGAAGACAGTGAGATGTTTGGTTGCGGTGGACAGGACAGAGAAAATTGTCTTCGTCTTGCGGACAGAAATGTGTTTGGTTGCAGTGGACAGAACAAAAAACAGTGTATAATGTCAAAAATGCCCCTGCAGTATAATGTATTGGAAAGATGTATTTCAATGGTTATTTCATAATTGTGTCAATATTTATATTAAGTGTATTTG
>JANTNU010000005.1:24902647-24915423 GCA_024752395.1 Erythroxylum havanense | reverse complement strand
TGGACTGTTATTTCTAGGAATTGACGAAATTTTGTTTTAATGAAACGATGAGCCATTTATTCAAGTTAATAGTAATTGTTTGGGTGTTGAAGTAGGCGTCACTTATGGTATTTCAAGGATAGATGGGAAGCTTACAAAACCATGTCATAACATTTAGTGAAGGAAATTAAATTTTTATAAATGTACCTTTGATGTAATCAATAACAGAGGTTAAAGGTGGCTGTGGCACGGACCGTTTAATTATTCTCCATTAACAGACGTATGAGCTACTCAACCGTTCATAAATAGAATTGATTGTCATGTCTTCAACTGTGTGGTGGTGGAAGCTTCATTTTAGATTTGGCATAGATCGTGGGGTGCTTCATTACGGTACTTGATTATGATGCTTGTCGCGCCTCCGCTCGCTATGGCCACGATAAGTTTTTGAATTATATATTTAAATTGTATCATTTTTTTATTGTCACATTTATGTATGGATTTATCAAAAATAGTCTATTTATTATATCAGGGTAAGGTTATATATTATTAGACCTCTCAAAATTTTACTTTATTACAGAACTTCGAACTAAATGTAATAATGACAATTATGACAATGACTTAGAAATTAGTTACTTGTCTAATTAACAACCTATAAAAGTAAATTAGGATGTCCCAAATTGAAACAAAATATCTATTGAATTATAACAAGGTAAGAATGAACTCACTACCACAGAAGAGGGTTTTGGCGACGATTAGTTTTGTCACTGAAAGATCTGCAGCGGCAAAAATTTATTAAACCAATGGTCCTAAAAGCCCGAAAGTAAACAATTATATGCGACATTTTCACAATTTTGTCACCCAATTGATTTTGCTACGATTGGTAGTTCGTCACAAAACGTAAAAGGTGAGGAGATAAAAAATTGTCGCAAATGATGTACTGCAGCGTTTCATTTTGATAGATAAAGGTAATTAGCTTTGTTAACGTAGATGTAGATAATAATCATTACCAACGATTTTTTTTTTGCGTAACAAAATATGTTAACATAGCTAAAGGTAATTAGAGATGTTTTACGAAATGTAAGTAAAAAGTTTTTGTGACAATTTTGTATTTGTAGCTAAAGGTTTTGGTGACGAATTTTTTATTTAATTTATACCTTCATATTACTAATTTATTATTTAATTATAATATGTTTAATTCATGTTATTGTTTTTAATATGGTTTGAATTATAATTAAGTCACATTTTTGAATTATTGTTGGTGACATTTTTAAATAATAATTAAGTAAAATAAAATAAAAATGTTTCATAATTAAAAATTAAATGCATTTTATAAAAAAAATAAAATGTAATTGAATGTTAATTACAAAAGTTAAGAAAAACATTTATGGACAAACTAAGACTCCTTTGTTAGTTTATGCCCTTGCAGCCAATTATTTCTTCTTTAATTCTGTTAAAGTTGCTCCTATGGAAAAAAAAAATTCAAATTCATTCCGCTGCTCTTAGATTCGATCTTGCGTTTATTTTCCAACATCCTCATTATCACGTTAAGGAAAAAATTTTATGGACAAACTAAAACTCCTCATCATCACTACTACTTACATAGTTTGACCCAAGTAATAGTTTGGCCAAATTTTTAAGCTTGATTAACTCTCTTTCAGTTTGGTTTAATTTTTTACTCATTACGTTGTAATTTTTTTTCAGAACGATCTAACATTTCTTCATTACATTGTAATTGAGCCATAAGCGACTGGTTTTCCTTTTGAAGCGTCATTACGTAAGGTAGTCATGATGCTGATGAATCAATTGGCTTAGGGACATGCCCAAGACCTTTGATATACTCTGATCTTTTACTAAAGACATTGTTGCAAATATCATCTACGTTGGGCTCATTCCTGTCAGACAATGATCTCTGCAATAACTCTTATATCTTATCCTAAAAATTAAAACACAAAAAGGAGATGTAATTCAAATATTATTAGTTAGTATTACATAAATAAATAAACTTTAAAAATAAAATTTTATACTTACATAATTATTCTGCGCTTTTTCAAACGTCTATCTTTCACCTTCCTTATAATGCACCAGTTTGTAGACTGTGATCATATCACACTCTTATCCATATAGTTGAGTTTGACTCTGTTATATGAATTTAAAAAATTGAAACACAATAGATTGTATTGTATTAACTAAGGAAAAATTATTAAAAAATCCCAAACTTACGTCAATTTTTCAATTATAACCCGAATTTTAAAAAGCAACAATAAAATGCACAAACTTTTTTTTTCAATTCTAGCCCAAACTTTAAAAACTAGCAATAAAATGTTCAAACTTTCAATTTTCTTCAATTCTAGCCTGACATTATCTGTTTCTCTTCCGATGCCCTCAGCCATTTTTTTTCTATTTGTTCTTCTTATGCCCCAAACTACTCTAACATTACAACATGCAGCATTAGTAAACTCCTCGTTTTTAGTTCTTTCTCTTGATGCTCTTAGTGTGAGGGCATTAGGCCTACATAACATGAAAAATCAAAGAGTGAGAGTATCGAGAGAACAAACTGAAAACGAAGAAAAAACTAAAATCAAAACATAAGGACATCGAGGTTGTGTAATTTGATTTAGTCCATTTTTAAACAACAACGTCATTTTAATTATGTGATTAAATGACATCATTTCATTAGTCTTCATTTGTTGTATAGTAATAACTTCTAAAAAGGGATTTCTCACTGTCGCTCATAGGCTCGTGAAATTTTTCACCGATAAGCCTCATTGGAGTTGCATCACCAGTTTTTAGCCTATATATCATCCTGCGGGTTTATTATCCATTAAATTCATATTAATTTTACGTGACAATATGCAAGGATGACCTACATTGTTGTTCGCTAGGAAACCCAATCTATATATTTACTTTTGAAAGGGCTAAAGATGTGGGATTAGATGTTAATTTTGTGTTTTGACTTTATTTACTAATTGTGAACGGATTTCAAATTAAAAGCTTATTTGTATCCATTAGTTAATGGCATGCTTCGTAGGTAAGTATTTTCTATTTAGCTATATATAGGGGTAGTGAAGAAGACATTTCCTTATAGAATTTTCATCATCTTGTGGGTATTTAAAGAGGTAATATGGTTTATTATGAAAATCATTTTATCACTAATGAAATCTAGTTAATAAATAGATGTGGTCTCTTTAAGGTGACTTGTAGTGATCAACTTCAAACTTTTAGTCCAATGAATAGGTGATGGAAATTATCAGTTACATAGCCGACTAACTAACGCAAAAACCGACGGAACACAGCGTCGTGCTGGTCCCATCGAATGAAATCCAAAACTGTTAATGGGGGCTCCTGTAAAATGTGCAGTCTAGAGCTGGCAAGGGTGGCAAGTGAACCCAAATGATCCGCACTCTGATGGCTCTCTCGGTGGATATGCTGGATCTAAACTTCCCAATTTTGGAGGAGTAATGCACGAACACCTAGCACCAAAGAAAGATCGTTAGATAAAACAGAAGTGGAGGAAGACAGAAGGTTGATGACCTCGAGGGAGTCCACTTCCAGAATAACTCTTCGGTAGCCTATGGTCCAAGCCAGGTGGAGGCCCGCGTGGATACCTCCTAACTCAGCACGGCGCGGGGAGCCATTTGTCATGTTCACAAGAAAACCGTCACACCACCGGCCTTGGCAGTCTCGAAGAAGCCCCCCTACAGAGGAAGTAGTACCTCTATGCTTAACAGTGCCATCTGTGTTGAGGTTAATCCAGTCCGGAGGCAGTTTGGATCAGCCCACTAACTGGCCTGGGGGTAAAGCTTGGCCCAGGAACACACAGCGTTTGGCTACTCTCGCCCTTTCAATTCCTTCGACATAGGCATAAACTGTGCGAGTCCCTGTAGTTGGCCACGTAAAATTGGGGTTGAAGATGCTTTTGTTTCGTCAGTACCACAAGAACCAGTAGGTTACTCCAAACAGGGTGGGCCAATAAAAATTGTGAACCATTTGGTGTGTCGTAAGGTTAGACCGGA
Source organism: Erythroxylum havanense (assembly GCA_024752395.1). Taxonomy (NCBI): domain Eukaryota; kingdom Viridiplantae; phylum Streptophyta; class Magnoliopsida; order Malpighiales; family Erythroxylaceae; genus Erythroxylum; species Erythroxylum havanense. The sequence goes on along the minus strand of JANTNU010000005.1, from coordinate 24,911,431 downwards.
CCTACCGCATCGCATCCTGTTGGGAGAAGGCCGGAGCTGCGGTCATATGGGGAAACTGGTCCCAGGTCGTTTTAGCATGTAGGCAATCACGGAGGGCGTGAAAGGTAGTTTCAGACTAGCCACAGTGGTGACAACGACCATCCATCACAAAATGTCTACGAACCCTCTGATGATTAGTGAGCAGCTTGCCTTTCACCAGCAGTCAGAGGAACGTCCGGATTCGCTGGGGTCCGGCCCACTTCCAGATGGACTCCCATGTACATCTGTGCTCGTCAGGGGGGTCCCCTGCAAACATGGCATAAGCAAAGGCTACGATGAAGTGGCCATATGTTGTGGGACCCCACTGGAAAGCATCTGCTCTAGTTCAGACAACGGATGTGGTGGTCATCGCGATAGCTATACAAACAGAAGAGGGGAGATAATGTTGAAATAAATACCACTTCCACGTACCATTGGCATACTGGAAGTCAACAATACAGGCGGGGAGGAGACTGCTAAGGATGGGGGACGAAGCCACATCAATAAGAGGGCCCCAGTCCGTGACCCAGGTGTCCAACCATAATCAAATTCGGCGGCCAATTCCCAGGCGCCAGTGAAGGCCTTGACAGACAATCGGCCACGTGACAGCAATGCCCCTCTAGGTGCTCGAGGCCCCCAGCCTAGTGATGGAAGGAGGAAGAGTATGAGGGTCGAAGCGATATTTAGCTCGAAAGACCTGAACCCAAAGAGCCTGGGGCCGGGTAATTAACGCCCATCCCAATTTTGCCAAAAGCGCATCATTTGAGGAGCGGACCTTTTTAATGCCCAGACCCCCTTTACTCTTGGGCTGGCAAACGGTGTCCCAATCAACGAGGTGTAATTTTCGACGGTCACCCGCTGAACCCCAGAGAAAGTCACGCGTGAGGCATTCCAAGTCGTCGCAGAGTTGCCACGGGAGGTGAACCGTATGCATCGTGTACATAGGCAGGGCCGTAAGCACCGATTGGGTAAGGGTGACTCTACCGGCTAGAGATAGAGTCCGGGCCTTCTAGCCAGCTAGTCGTTGGCACGTGGAATCAATGAGGTGCTGGTACATGCAACGAGAGGAGCGCTCGTGGAGCAGAGGGACTCCCAGATACTTCACCAAATTAGAGGCATGAGTAACATGGAGGGCCTGGCTGATCTGACGAGCAAGGGAGGGGGAAGCATTTGAAGAGAAAAAGATGCAAGCTTTGGCCGTGTTGACTTTCTAGCCAGAGGCCTAACAGAATGTGGCCAATGTGCGGGCGATGACTTAGGCTTACGCCTCTGTGGCCTCCGAAAAGAGGACCAGGTCATCTGCAAAAAATAGATGCGAGAGCAAAGGGCCCTTAGGGGAAAGTTTAATTGGTCGCCAAGCGCCCGTGGCCACTTGGTCCATAATCAAATGACCTAGGCGCTCCATGCAGAGGACAAACAGATAAGGAGACAATGGGTCACCCTGCCTAAGGCCTCAGGAAGGCTGCAATGAGTCAATCAAGTTGCCCTGTCAAGCTACCTATAGGGTAGCCGAAGAGACACACTTCATAATGAGCGAGATGAGATGCTGCGGTAGGCCGATGTCCATGAGGGTTTGTTGAAGGAAATCCTAACGGAGTCAGTCATATGCTTTTTCGAGGTCCACTTTGATGGCCAAAAGCCCTATCTTCCCCTTCTTTTTGCGCATAGAGTGGATGATTTCTTGGGCAATAATAATATTGTCGGTGGTTTGTCGACCCGGGATGAAGCTACATTGGGGTGCTCGAACTATCCAGTCCATATGAGGTTTCAGTTGGTTGACTAAGACCTTAGAGATGAGTTTGTACAGGAAATTGCAGAGGCTAATGGGCCTGAACTGAGCGATGGACTGAGGGGAGGGAACTTTGGGAATTAGGACAAGGGTGGTGTGATTTAAGCCAGAATCCCAAAGTTCCAGTAGGAAGAAACGCTGGAAAAACTCTGTCACTGCAGGCCCTACTTAGCCCCATTGCCTCTGGAAGAACAGGGCATTAAAACCATCAGGGCCTGGGGCTTTATTCGGGTGCATAGCGAACACAGCTGCCCGGATTTCCTGACCATGAATAGGTTGTTGAAGGGAAAGCAGACGGTCAGAAGAAAGGAGAGGGAAGGCTCCTGAGATTGAAAAACTGGGGGAAGGCCCATCATCTTGAGTGTACAGAGAGAGAAAGAAGTCCCGTGCGAGACGACCCAAGAGGAGCGGGTCGGAGATCAAATTGCCGTGGGGGTCCTTGAGGCTCGTAATCTGAAGGCGCTTCCGCTTGGAATGCGTGAGGGTATGGTAGAACTTTGTGTTTCGGTCGCCCGGGAAAGCCAATCGCATTGGGCTTTTTGGTGCTAATAGAGCTCCTCTTCACTCAGTACCTGAAGTAATTCCTGACCCAAATGCTCCTCTAAGGCTGAAAGGTCATCCAAATTAGTCGAAGTCATAGCATGCTGGATGCCTTGAAGCCGAGCTAACAGCCATTTTTTTCGATGAAAAATGTGACCGAAGGTGGACCGATTCCAATGTTAGAGATGGGAAGAAAGGGTGGAGAGCGAGGTACTCATCGAGTCCACAGTGGGTTACCAATGCTGGATGACCACCTCTGTGAACTCAGGATGAGTAAGCCAAGCATTTAGGAAGCGAAAAGTGGGTAAGTCAGGAGGCCCGGGGGGAGGGCAGTGAAGGTGGATAAGGAGGGGGTGATGATCCGATCCCAAAAAGGGAAGGTGGTGGTTCGCAGTATGAGAAAATTTGAGAAGCCAGGTCGACGAGCCGAAGGTCTTATCCAGCTTGGCGCGAACCAGGCCCCGATGCCAAGTATATTTGGAGCCAACATACCCCAGATCGTGAAGACCGCAGGTATGAACCCAATTTTGAAAGCGAGGATTAATAACCCTTGAAGTGCTAGATCCCCCTCGTTTATCAGCAAAATCAAGTTTGGCATTAAAGTCTCTGCCAACGAGCCAGGGATGGCTAGTAAGACTACTAAGCTAGGTTAAATTAGGCCAGAGGGAATTTTGGGTAGGGTTGTGCGGGCTAGCATATACTGCAGTAAAATTGAAAGTGGTGTTGGCATACTGGATTTGGGTATGAATAAATTGGCGATGAGCTAGCAGGATAAACAGTTTGAGGTTGGCTTTCCAATGGAGCCAGATCCCTCCTGAGAAACTAACTGCTTCTACCCTAAAGGAAAAATCAAATCCAAGGGCTCGAACAACGGCTTGAGCTCGAGGACCACTAATGCGGGTTTCCAGCAAAACGAGGATACCCAGGTTATACTGCCTAGCATAGTTAAGGAGGATGGGTCGGAGGCTCTTCCCTCCGGCCCCTTGGCAATTCCATATCAGTATCGAAATAAAAACAAAAACTAAGAACGAATGTTACCTTCAGGGGGCACGTTTTGCAATCTAGCGGCCTGAGGCAGGGCAGAGGGGGCCACGTCAACTATCCGTGTATGGTGGGGGTCGGTGCTTACCCTAGTGGCTTGTATATCAGGGGGGTTAGTGTGTTCCATGATAATATCCTCGATCGTGAGCCCCTTGTACGGTGGGTTCTCAATGTCGTCCATACACTGGAGAGGAGAGCCAGGGATGAGTAGACTATTGCCAAGTAACTGAGGGTCACACACCATTTCAGTGTGGGACTCCATTTGGATGGCAATGTTAGGATAGGTACTAGTGTGCTGTAGTGGAATGGGGGGGTTAAGGGTTAGGTCCATCTGTGAGGAGCTAGGTGGTTGAAGGCTTAACAGGGCCTTGGGCCCGTGGGCCCTACAGTTGGGGAGGGAACTGATGCAGTGGGCTGAAGGGGGGTGGGGTGGGCCTCGACCTACTAGCTAGGGTGGACTCCACAGGGGGGTTGGGACGCATCACGCGGCTGGGAAAGGAAGCTCGTACATCTGGCTTTGCAATTTCAGACATTGGAGTGTCAGATAGGAGCTGGTATCTCGAGCCGTGCTTTGGAGGGGACACTTGATGTTTGCCCATTGGGGGACGACGCTGGCTTGGGTCAGTCATGGGGAGCGGGGCTCGTTATCGCCGATGAATCTTCATCCACGGACCATAACCAGAAGATACGGGGACGGTTCTTGGCCAGAAGCTACAGCTAGGGGCTGGGGTCCGGACGAGGTAGGTGCAGGAGGCACCAGTGCAGGTTCTGGACAGGAGGCATCAGGGTTAGGGGAAGAGGCAGGTGGAGTCCTGGGTTTCTGTGGGCACCTAGCTTCTTCGTGCCCCACCTTGCCACAGCAATAGCATATGGTGGGCAACCCTTCATATTCCACTCGGAGGTTCTCCCCATCGAGCTGCACAGTGGTCTGGAGAGGGGAAGAGAGGTCAAAGTCGATGGCCAGGCGGGCAAACTTGCCACGCTATTTCAGGAAGGTGGCTTCATCTAGACAGATCGTCGTGCCCACCAGGTTGCCGAGAGCTTTGAGGATGCCCGGGTTGTAGCGTGCGAGGGGGAGGTTAGGGAAGCGAATCCAGACCACGGCGCGATTGATTTGACTGTGAGCATGTCAGAAAAGGGACGTTCAGCGTTGCACCGATATAGCCTGACCACAGATAACCCATGGCCCGTCGGTCAGGGGGTGCATGCAATCTTTCTCCTCCAGAAATTTGACCGGGAAGAAGTCATTGTTGAGGTCCACCACTTTAAAAGACCCCGGGGATTCCATAGGGAGCGCAGACGGGGAACTAAGGATTGGTGGCTTATTCGTCGTCCGAGGAGTTTGATAAGTACCGATTGCGCCCATTTGGTATCGAATTTCTGTTTAAAGGCTTGATAGAGTTGAATGCCATCGCCCTCCTCAAGCGGTAGAAGGCGGATGTAGCCTTCCTTCGGGTAAAGGGGGGTTTCGTTTGGCTAAGTAATGTCCACGCTTGGGCCAGAAGCCGAAAGACCTCCCGTCACAGCAGCACTGTAAGATGCCTGGGGATGCGGTGGAGTAGAATCGTCGTCGCGTTTACAAGTGCGAATACATTTGGGATGGTGGCCCTCCTTGTCGGTGGAGTAGAGTCGTCGTCGCGTTTACGAGTGCGACTAGAGGAACGAAACAATGGCGAGCACTGAAGGCTAGAAATCAAGGAAACAAAGAAGCGTTAACTTTTCTCGCACTAAAATTTCAGAGCACTTTTGTAATAATGACAATGATGATGATGACTTATAAATTAGTTAACTATCTAATTAACAACCTATAAAAGTAAATTAGGATGTCTCAAATTGAAACAAAATATCTATTGGATTATAACAAGGTAAGAATGAACTCACTATAGCATAAGAGGGTTTTGGCGACGATTAGTTTTGTAACTGAAAGATTTGCAACGGCAAAAATTCATTAAACTAGTGGTTGTAAAAGCCCAGAAGTAAACAATTATATGCGACATTTTCACAGTTTTGTCACCCAATTGATTTTGTTACGATTGGTAGTTCGTCACAAAACGTAAAAGGTGAGGAGATAACAAATTGTTGCAAATGATGTACTGCGACGTTTCATTTTGGTAGATAAAGGTAATTAGCTTTGTTAACGTAGATGTAGGTAATAATCATTACCGACGATTTTTTTCGTAACAAAATATGTTAACATAGGCAAAGGTAATTAGAGATGTTTTACGAAATGTAAGAAAAAAGTTTTTGTGACAATTTTGTATTTATAGCTAAAGGTTTTGGTGACGAATTTTTTATTTAATTTATACTTTCATATTACTAATTTATTATTTAATTATAATTATTAATAATATTTTTAATTCATGTTATTATTTTTAACATGGCTTGAATTATAATTAAGTCACATTTTTGAATTATTGTTGGTGACATTTTTAAATAATAATTAAGTAAAATAAAATAAAAATGTTTCATAATTAAAAATTAAATGCATTTTATAAAAAATAAAATGTAATTGAATGTTAATTACAAAAGTTAAGGAAAACATTTATGAACAATCATTTTTATTTTATTTTACTTAATAAAAATTCATTCCGCTACGCTTAGATTCGATCTTGCATTTTTTTTCCAACATCCTCATTATCACGTTAAGAAAAAAAATTTTATGGACAAACTAAAACTCCTCATCACCACTACTACTTACATAGTTTAACCAAAGTAATTGTTTGGCCAAATTTTTAAGCTTAATTAACTCTCTTTCAGTTCGGTCTAATTTTTCACTATTACGTTGTAATTTTTCTTTAGTACGATCTAACATTTCTTCATTAAATTGTAATTGAGCCTTAAGCGACTGGTTTTCCTTTTGAAGCATCATTACGTATGATAGTCATGATGATGATGAATCAATTGGCTTAGGGATATGCCCAAGACCTCTAATATACTCTGATCTTGTACCAAAGACATTGTTGCAAATATCATCTACGTTGGGCTCATTCTTGTCAGACAATGATCTCTGCAATAACTCTTATATCTTATCCTAAAAATTAAAACACAAAATGGAGATGTAATTCAAATATTATTAGTTAGTATTACATAAATAAATAAACTTTAAAAATAAATTTTTATACTTACATAATTATTCTGTGCTTTTTCAAATGTCCACCTTTCACCTTCCTTATAGTGAATCAGTTTGTAGACTGTGATCTTATCACACTCTTATCCATATAGTTGAGTTTGACTCTATTATATGAATTTTAAAAATTGAAACACAATAGATTATATTGTATTAACTAAGGACAAATTATTAAAAAATCCCAAACTTACGTCAATTTTTTAATTTTAGCCCAAACTTTAAAAAACAACAATAAAATGCACACACTTTTTTTTCAATTCTAGCCCAAACTTTAAAAACTAGCAATAAAATGTTTAAACTTTCAATTTTCTTCAATTCTAGCCCGACGTTATCTGCTTCTCTTCCGATGCCCTTAGCCTTTTTTTTATTTGTTCTTCTGATGCCCCAAACTACTCTAACATTACAACATACCGCATTAGTAAACTCCTCGCTTTTAGTTCTTTCTCCTGATGCTCTTAGTGTGAGGGCATTAGGCCTACATAACATGAAAAATCAAAGGGTGAGAGTATCGAGAGAACAAACTGAAAATGAAGAAAAAACTAAAATCAAAGCATAAGGACATCGAGGCTGTGTAATTTGATTTACTCCATTTTTAAACAACAACGTCATTTTAATTATGAGATTAAATGACATCATTTCATTAATCTTCATTTGTTGTATAGTAATAACTTCTAAAAAGGGATTTCTCACTGTCGCTCATAGGCTCGTGAAATTTTTCACCGATAAGCCTTATTGGAGTTGCATCACCAGTTTTTAGCCTATATATCATCCTACAGGTTTATTATCCATTAAATTCATATTAATTTTATGTGACAATATGCAAGGATGACCTACATTGTTGTTCGCTAGGAAATCCAATCTATATATTTACTTTTGAAAGGGCTAAAGATGTGGGATTAGATGTCAATTTTGTGTTTTGACTTTATTTACTAATTGTGAACGAATTTCAAATTAAAAGCTTATTTGTATCCATTAGTTAATGGCATGCTTCATAGGTAAGTATTTTCTATTTAGCTATATACAGGGATAGTGAAGAAGACATTTCCTTATAGAATTTTCATCATCAAGTGGGTATTTAAAAAGGTAATATGGTTTATTATGAAAATCATATTATCACTAATGAAATCTAGTTAATAAATAAATGTGGTCTCTTTAAGGTGACTTGTAGTGATCAACTTCTAACTTTTAGTCCAATGAACAAGTGATGGAAATCATCAGTTACATAGCCATATACCCCAATACATAAAGAACTATGATATATATGGAATGCAAATTAACAAGATCCACAATTAATGGAAAGATGGATCGTTCAAGTTTCAAAGTAAGAAACAATCTATTTGAATAACTCTTTCAAAACATATGATAAACTAATTAAAGCCTTTCTGATTAAAGTTCATTCAAATAGTTTGAAAGAAAAGAAACTCTAAGGTACCTAACATTATTTACACCTGTGAATAGAGAAAATGACTTCTCGTTGTCGCTCTTAGGCTTGTAGAATTTTTCACCACTAAGCCTCATTAGAGCTACATCACTGGTTTTCCAACCTATATACCATCCTATGCTTCTAAGAATATTGCAAACCATAACATAAAACCAACACATTATTTAAATTAATGCACAAACTCACATACTATTAAATCAAAACATATGGTGGACATTAGTTAGATGGCTTACCTAGATGGACAGAGAATTGCAAAGTACAAAGAAAAACGACAAGGATGGTCAATTATGGACGCTCTAAAATACAAATTATAGCCTGCGAAAAAGATAAATTCGTATTTAATATAATATAATTTGATTGATTAATAGGCTAAAAGGGCTAATACATACCAAAACATGTTTACAATATAAATGATAACTTGTTTTGTCAAGTTAGGATAAAAGTGAGAAAAGTAAAGAAAAAAGCGATTTATTATACAAAATGGAGTAATTTTAAGAAACTGAAGGAATGATAAATTACTATGTTAACAACAGTAAATTTAGAGACTAGGTTGAGGGGTTATAAATCAAAACATGAATTGAGGAATACAAGGATATTACTATCACAACATAAATTTCAAATTAGTGCACATACAAAGTGGTTTCATAATTAACATAATCATCAATTTGTTAGATTTTATCATGACCCGTCATAATTTTTTTAACTCATGATAAATTTTAAACATATTGTAGTCACATTTAAAATGTAAATGACAATTTGAGAAAATCATAACTTTAAGAGTTTGAGTGTAATTAATTGAAAATGCACAATACTACTATGCCATCACAA
>JANTNU010000005.1:24786185-24799898 GCA_024752395.1 Erythroxylum havanense | reverse complement strand
CGATTCATGCATCACATCAATACAGGTAACATATTATTCACATCTTTTTGCATATTCATAAAATATCACATTTCACTTCCAAAACAATCATCATAATCGTTTCATTCATATACAATACACAAATTAAGTATGAATGCAATGCATGTGAGACTCACTTTCATTTATTATTATCATTATGACCAAGTGCTTTTTTACTAGCTCATATCCCTTAGTGGATATGAAGCTGTGTCAAATTATCTCTTATATCCCTTAGTGGATATCTGGTACATTTACAACTGAGTTTAAGGCTCTAATCACAATTTAATCTTTAAGCTCTTTATCCTGGCGACTCTGCTAACAACTTCCTTTATTTGACATGCATTTATGTATGGAATGCTTCACATAACATATTCTCAGTCAATCACATGATTACACATTCACATTTAGATCACATTTATTATCGGATGTTAGTCTGACATTTAACATAATTGTTAAGCAACATTTAATTCATCACATTCACATACAAAGAGCACTTTAATAACTCATTCATATACCAGAATCATCGGACCTTCATTGTCCAGAATCAACACAATTAATTCACATTCATTCAATAATTCAAACATAATATAAAACAAATAAGTAATTGGGTGAGACCGTCTAGGTTACTCACAAGTCGCTCCCAAAGCTAATGCCTAGAAATTCCAGCAACGTCTGGAGGTTGACAATCCAATTGCTCCTCTATAACAAGCAATATACACATATCACAAATTGACACAATTGTAAGTGTTTTATAATGCACATGTATGTATATAAAATATGCACAATGCATGTTCAGGACAATCTTGGATATTTTTCCATTATTTTCATCATATTATCAATCCTATCTGAAAACTCACCTAATTATAATTTGTACTTAGGTTTATACCTTAATAAAACCATTAAAGCCTAATTTCATAACCTAATGAATCATTTCATATTTTTCTCCAAACACTGACTTTCAAGTATATTCTTCTTGATCATTTAGATAATGCAAATGGGGAAATTTGAGAACACTTTCTTTTATAAAATTGCTCCCCTATGTTTTAGATTTCTAACGACACTAACATCATTTAATTTGATTCAATATTTTCGAAGTTATACTCCAAACAATTTCGGACTGTTCATATACTAAGATAATGCTCTGCATTTAACATCCACCCAAAAATTGAAATTCTTAGAGTCCGATTTATATTTTGATTTCTTAAGATAATTTTTAGCCCTATGTCTCTAGTTTACTCCAAATTAAAAATCATTCCATTTGGATAACTCAAAGACTGAGGCATACTCAGTGAACATTTTCCATTCAATCATCCTCAAACCTTCCAGATTTCTCACCTAATATAACTTGTACAAAGATTACCATTTTCTACTTCATTTACTCCTTATTCTCAACTCCATTTCATCTCAATATCATTCACTAACAAGGCATGATCTAAATTTGATCATTAACCTAAAAAAAATGATTTGTTCATGTACCTATTCATCAACCTCCAATTCTTATTTAAACATCATTTTCACAACCAATCCATCTTAAAAATATATGCAACATAACTCATAGTTTCTTACTCATCATATACAATATCAATCATCCATAAAACAACTCCTAACCCGTTACTTAGCATTTATATGAAACAAAACATCAATATATACATATATATGTTCATTTCTTCACCAACTTTCTAACCTAGACAAAACTCCTTATCATGATCATTCAACCTCTAAAACATCTCTATAAATCATTACTCATCAATAAAAACAAGAAATTTACACACTCTTCGTCATCCATGACACATACATACACAAAACACCATTTCATATCATTAACCTCTAACTATCATCATAAATGCTTCATTTAACCAAACCCATAATATTTAACAAGCTACTTACTTGATTTAGCTTCCAATTCTTCACACTCTTGAGGTTGACTCTTCATCATTGTCTTGAGGTTGAAAGGTTTGGGTTTTTGGTGAGAATGAAGGAGAGGGCAAGGTGAAAGAGTAGCAAATGGAAGATGAGTGGAGGTGTGAAGAAATAAGTCAAGAAGAAGAAGAATAGAAGGAGAACAGAAGTCACGAAAATGAAGAAGAAGAAAGCCACGAAAAATGAAGAGAGAGAAAAATGTAAGACCATCTAATGGTCTTTCAATTAAATGAAAAAGTAGGGGCTTTAGACTTGGACATTTGTTCAATTTCCATGAATTTTCAACTAGCTCTTTTATTTAACCAATCCAATCAATTTCAATTTCTATTCCAATTGTCCCCCAATTTTTAATGGCACTTGTCAACAAATTCTAAAGTCATTCATCAAAATTTCCATTGTCATTGGACGATAATTTCTACTACTATTTAGCAATTGTTTTGCCACTTGGCAATTTTCCTAGTTAAAAAATGCTCGACAATTTTCAAAAATTTCTCCAAAAATTTTGAAATTTTAAATCAACAAATACACTCTTCAAATCAATTTTCAACATACAAAAACAACAATTCTCAATAACAATCACATTTATAAACAATTATACCCAGAATGTCCATGAATGCATGTACAATCATTTTCATATGCAATAATTCACTATTCACGTGTATGTGCATGTCATATTATGCATAGATATGAAATGCATTTTGTAATCTCTCAATCGTCTCTCATATATTCTATTCTACCCTCAACTTGGGTAATAGGATGTTACAGGGGAGTTATAAGAAAAAGATTAAACTTTATAATAAGTATGAATTTATGATTCATGCCTTACTATTTTTTATACATTATTCGTGTTATAGAATTAAAGGTGATCTTTGTTTGTAAAAAATCGAACAAAAAAAGTTTCTTAATTCTTTCATTACATTTAAGATCTAATCTCATTCCAATTTCCTTATATTATTCCCATTATTATGAGAAGACACAAGTTTTTATATAAATGGTTATTCCTTTTGAAAATCAAAGATTCCTTGTCAGATTTTGACATAAAGGAAGTGAAAATGTGTGGACGAGATTCAAAATTCTTATAGTGAAATACTTGGATAATATGTATATGATCAAACTCAAAGTTTTCAATGAGAAGGGGTTGTGGAAAGGGAAGCAAGGAAAAAGGAGAAGGGTATGGAACTATTTTGACCACCAAACTCTCCTTTTAAAAAAATGTCATATAGAAAACTTAGTTCAAAAGAAAGTTAAAGATCATATTAATTGAAAGGTATCTTTTGTATATTCTATTAGTAAAAGGTACCAACCTTCCTTATAATTTTATGAATTTCATTAAAATTTTCCATATTAAAAATTTTGTGAAAGTTTGTGAAAGTTCCTTATGTTTTGTAAAACTTCTCTTGTTTGTTATCTTGATAATATTACATCAATATAATGAAATTTGCTTTAAGAATAAAATATTAGACTTAGATATCTAACATTTGCATAATATATCCCATGGAAGGTTTCACCATAACATTAGGGAGAACTGCATCTCTCACGAGCACCTTATTCAAGCCCCTGCACTAAGCTATGATCCACTCATAACCAACCCCTCTTTAAGTTATCCACAAGTGAATTAAGATCAAATTTAAATGTTGACATGAATAAATCATTATTAAGACTAATTAAAATAACTTATAGAAACATATCTCCTATCATAATTAAATTAAATTAATGTATGAAAAAATCATTAAGTTTTCCCTATCTAAACATAGAAAATTTGTGGAATTAATAAAATTAAAAAACACAAATTGAGAAGTCACAGTTGAAATAAATTTAGATGAACTTCTTAAGTTTATGGACAACTTGAACCAAAAAGATGATATTGGGATCTTGATTCTCTAGTGAAAAGTATCATAAAATCAATCATCTAAATGTTGGGGAAGCCTTTTGATGTCTAGCCTTATCTTTTAGAGAGAAAAGGATGTTTCTTGTACATGTTTTTCCAATATTCAACTAAAGTCTAAAAAAACAAGATTTTCTCTCTTAAATACATTTTACTCCACCTAGGCTATGATTTACCACATGATCTTGACCTCAAGGAGCTTAGTGATTCACTAGATAATAGACATATTCATATCGTCAAGTTATGGATCTCATTGTTTTCTTGAAAATGAATACATAATTGTGTCTCTTAACCATAGATCCTTCTATTTCCTCTCTAACTTGCACATAGTCTTTTGTAGTATCATGGCTTAGGAAGTGTCACTCATTGTACTTGTCCTTCTAACGTATAGGCTTACACACGAGTGTAGGCTAAAATGTGTTCCTTTAATAGTTTTTTATTTATTCATGATATTCCTTAGAATTGCCTTCAATTCTTGAATAATATTGTTGTGAGGTTCAAATTTACATAATTACTTGAAAAGATAATAAAAAATAAGACAAGGTAATTTAACATTAAAATCAGACAAAATACTTAAGATAATATATGCATATTTCATGCCTATCAAACATCACCATATTAAGCATTTGATTTTCCTTAAACAAATCAATTTCACCATATAAAGTTAAAATATAGCAATTTCAGGAGAGAATTCAACAAATAAATAGAAGTAATCAATATTATTTATCATTTATTCAGTTTCATTATTCATCAATCAGTTAGGCTTTTAGATATTTGCATTAAGTCATAAATTAATTCAATTTACTTCGAGAATCGTTCAAATGTCAACTTGATTTACAATTTTCAACCTAGTGTATAAAGTAGACATATATGAGAAAGATGCTTCAACTTTCAACCATTTTAATATTCTAAGTTAAACAAAAACATTAAGATTTGAATTAACAAAGGAGCAAGTAAATACTTATTTAAAAATTTGCCTAATATTTTAACACAAAGAAAATACCTTATCATAAATAATTTGATTACTCAGTTTCTTTAACTTTAACCTTTTCATTTATATTAAAGCTATGGAGTGAATTTATTTATGTTGACTTATCCACATATTTTATTTTTATTTATATAATAATTTATTTTCAATAGAATACCAAAATGTTTAGAAAGAATTCATTTCTAACTCAATTCTCATAAATATTGACTAAAATCATTGAATTATAGGATAACCGAACTTATAATGTGTCGTCTTGATTAATCTTCTTTCATTGGCCCAAATTTTCTTAAAATTTTCTATTATAATCTAATTGTTTAAATTTACAAGCAAAACAAACAAGGCATATAAATTAATAGGATTACTCCTTAACATTTGAGTTGTACATTATCCTCGATGTACTAAATATAAAGAATGAAAATAAACATTGATGAGATTAATTAGAAAGGGTGGAAATAAAAGGTATCTTGCCTTGTTTTTCCTCCTATATCCAAAATATTTATGATCATCATCTATAATTTGTTTACACCTTATAAACACATTAAAATGTAAAAGGAGATTAATATTAAATTAAACCATTTAAAGTACTAAACATAAAGAAGCTAACATGACTAAATTAAAAATATTGTTAAAGATCACAAAAGGAAGAATAGAATCCTTAAAATATACAAAATATGAGGATAAGGAAAGTAAATAAGAGCTCAGTTAGCAATATGCTATTATTCATCATTAGTATCCTTTTTTTAATGTAATCAAAGGTAGATAATTTCTACTCCATTCTTTCCAACCACATGTGCAGTTTGTGTAGGATGTAGTTTTGAGTACACATCTCAATCTTTATGTAAAGAACATTTTTTTCAATCCTTTTGTAAAGAAACTATTATAGAGAGGGTTTTATGTCTCTAAGATCTTCTACCCTCTCTACTTCTTAAGGTGCATCAGCTGTTTTTAGAACTTCAACTATTGGATCGAGCTCTACTCTTTTTCATGCCACTCCTACCATTATAGGGATCTTAGCTCTCTAAAATAGAACATAAGTGATATCGTCCTTCGTAACTAATCATATATGACTTATCATCTTAAGGTTGAGTACCTATGCAACATCTAACCATTAGTTCTGGAAGATAACTAAAAACACCTAGTTTTTTGCCAATCTAATTAAATAGTAACCTCCATATATTACACCATGCTTTTTATTTACCATTTGCTCTAGATACATAATGAAACAACAACCTAGGTGATATCATCTCCTCCTAATTATGTATCACAAATGAAACAAATTCCTATATATAACTACTCGTTTACTATCCTTTCCTTCAAAAAGTGTATAAGTTATCATTATGTATAATTATCGAAGGGCAAAAAAAGTAATTTTAGTGGTATTAGTTATTGATAGGTTATAATTAGAATTTTTGCTTCATATATTTCTCCAAAATTATTTAGGCGTCATTTTTAAGAGGAATGATGAGAGAGAAAATCATTTCAATTCTCTTTCTATTACCTTTCCTAGTAAGGAAACTAGGGAACTCTTCCTTCTTCCTCCCCTCATCTTCCCCAATTACCATAAAGAGTTGAGAAGATGTTCCTCCTCCTCCTTTTTCCTCAAACATTGTTACTAATTCTCCTAAACTAACCTCCATTTCCAAATTGAACGCACCTTCTCAACCTTACATCTCAAGCTATGTTACTATTGTCCCTTCATCTTTAAATCTCTTAGCTACCGTATCCAATCTAAACTCTCCTACTCTTCTTTCTCCACTTACACCATTTAAAGAACCACAAAATCAAAACCAGCTTACCCGATCCCTCTTCCTCTAACCTTGGTGAGCACCATAAAGGAGGTTTGATGCTCCTATGATAAAGAGATATTGGCCTTAAGTAATGGGTTTATCGACACCAAGCCTAAAGTTGTCTTATATTCCTTTACCTATTGAAGGAGATTATACCATTGTCTGCCTACTTCAAAAAGTGTTTTAAGTAGGAGTAGCAAGGTGGTCCTCTTCCCCAGTTGGATATTTCTTTAATAAAAGACTCCATAAACCCATTATGAAAATTTTGGTATAAGGACAATGGAAAAAATGGTCTAAAGGTTGTCTTAACTAATTAGGAAGACTTCTTGATTTTTAGGTTCATAAAAGAAGCTTATACCTTAATGGTCTTTGAACCAAAGCCTTGGAACATCATCAAAAAGCCTATCCGTTTACAATAGTGGAAACCTAGAATAAGCCCTTATTAAAGCAAACTAGGGGTGATTTGCTAGACTCTACTTCCAGAGCCTAACATTCAGAGTCACTAAACTGGAATAGTACTTGCTCTTGACCATGTTGAACTTATTTAGAGACAAATGACATAACTTTCTTTGTAGATGTCGGATTAAAATGTTCCTTAGACGGTTCAAAAGAAGATTTCAAGATCTACAACCTTTATGAGACTTTGAAGACAAATTCTATTGTCTAAAGGGTAAAAAATGGAGCAGACAATAAGATAAGACGAAATCAATCGAAAAGTCAGACGAATTGGAAAAATTGTTATAACTTTCCCTAAAAATATTGTATTAAGATGTTTTTTAGATAGTTTGAAAGAGGACTTCAAGATCTACAACTCTCATGAAAATCTTGAAGACAGATTCTATCGTTTGGAGGGTCAAAAATGGAGCAGATGATAGGATCAGACAAAACCAAATGAAAAAAATAGCAGAATGAAAAAAACAGATGAATTGAAAAAATTTCCATAACTTTCCCTACAGATATTGGATTAGGGTATTCTTTATATGGTTTGAAAGAGAACTTCAAGATCTAAAACTTTTATGAAGATCTTGAAGATCGATTCTATTATATAAAGGGTCAAAAATGGAGAAGATGATAGGATTAGACGAAACCAAATGAAAAAACAAACAAATTGAAAAAGCAGACAAATTGAAAAAGCGGACGAATTGGGAAAATTACCATAACTTTTCCTACAGATATCGGTTTAGAGCATTCTTTGAATGGTTCGAAAGAGGACTTCAAGTCTACAACATTCATGGAGACCTTAAAGACATATTCTATCATCTAAAGGGTCAAAAATGGAGCAGGCGATAGGATTAGACAGAACCAAATGAAAAAGTAGACGAATTGAAAAGGCTGACGAATTGGGAAAATTACCATACCTTTCCCTACAAATATCGGATTAGGATGTTCTTTGGATGGTTTCAAAGAGGAATTCAAGATCTACAATTTTTATGAGATTTTAAAGATAGATTCTATTGTCTGAAGGGTCAAAAATGGACCAGACGCATGGTACACAAAAGGAGAAGTTTCAATCAACAATAGAAGAAGCAGAAAGTCAACTATAGAAGATATGACGTCATCACAAATGATATAATATCATCACAGACGATACATCTTTATAGACGATATGACATCATCATGGACGATACTGTATATACTCCTGAGCATCTCCCCTTATAAGGACCATAATTTCCGACTCCAATGTCCAAAATTTCCATACTATATACCGATGGAAAGCTAAAAAAATAAGCTACACCTTTCCAGAAGACAATTTTGACTAATTTAGCCTAAATTAGTCTAGTTTTTCCCCTGAAGTCAACATACAATTTATACCCCTATGAAAGACTTAAATTATGAAATGTACAACTACCAAAGAAACATGCACATACACCTGGGTAACTTTTCAGTTCTAAACTCATTTACCAAAATAACAGAAGCCCATACATAACTTTAATTACATATTAACATTATGAACAAAGGCTTAACACAAAATAAAACATATAGAGGATGCTCAATGTTTAACATGCTTATGAAGCTATCCGAAATCGATCGAACTAACTTAGTTACAAAAGTTTCTAATATATAGGAGTTTTCGATGCCTTGCAAGATTGCTAACCTTCACGTTCTGCACCTGGGGAGGGAATAATGCTTGAATTATTGAATATATGCGTATATTCAATAATTCAAGCATTCTTCAATTTAGTTTAACAATCATAACATATATGTAGCACCCCACTCCTGCAAGACCCGAATCCGACATCGATGATTTCGTGCCCCGCGACGGTAGTGTGCTAATTCACTCAATCATTCAAAAGTCAGTAAACATTTTTTTTCCAAAACCACGACCATATATGCGAAAATCAAAACTCACCTTGGACCCATATTCATGCAAAACCAATTTCAATAAACAAAATTTTCAATAGCCATTCGGGCCCTTTCACAATTATAAAACACTTGTGTCATTTCAAAATACAATTTTATACAAAAAGATGCAGAATATATAATTCAATACAAAATAGGAAAAATACAAATGTAGACACGAACTGATCTCGACCTCTATCCTTCACTTGAATGCTATAAGTATACTCCCGTTGACCTAACGGGATATTCTTCTGAATTCTGAAAAAATATTACAAATTTTGGGTGAGTTTTATGAACTCAATAAGTAATCATCCTCGATGGCTCACCCAGCCACATAACACATACACATATATCATACAGAATTCAAATTTCATATTCAGATCTTTTAAACATTCATATTATGCATATGCCATCTGTATGAGACTCACATTCGTTCTTACTGTTGTGACTGAGTGCCTCTCACATATACAGAATACTAGCCCGTAGGCTCAGTCAGAAAAAAACACTGGCCCGTGGGGCTCAGTCAGAACCGAATACTAGCCCGTGGGCTCAGTCACATCACATAATGACGGAGCATAGCTCTACCTGGAAGTGCTTCATATAGGCAACTCAAATCATAACTCTTTTATATTTCATGCATTCATGAGATAGAATGCATCACTTACATTGCATGAACTTATTCGATCATATTCACTTATCATTGGACCGTAGTCCGGCATTCAACATATAGTTGAGCATTCACTTATCATCTTGCTTGCATTGCACATTCAGAAAACACTTAGTTCATTTTATTCACATACAATGAGCACTTCAATATTTCAAATTAATTAGCACAATCATCGGACCTTCTATCCATAATCCAAATAAAATCATTCACATCCCTATACAAATTCATCATATAGAGATCAATGTATACAAAATTCAAATAAAGCAAACAATAAAGTGAGACCAAATAGGTCTACTCATAGTATGCTCCAGATTAGCATTTGCTTTCAAATTTTGAGAACGCCTGAATGCGAAAATTTGACCTGCACAACCTATTTATGCAAGACACACATTGTACACTCATCAATAATTGCACAATTGTAATAATAGACCATGTATAATGCCTGCTCAATGACAATCCCGGGCATATATTCTAGAACACATATGAGGCTCATTTTTATTTCATAATTCGTATTTGTCTAATTTAACTTAACTTTACACTTCATTTGTACCTAATCTTTCCAATTTCTCCTTTCAATCTTTACCCCTTTGCATGAGTCTAGTTTATTCATAAGCTTATACCTCAAGAACACTTGATTACTTTATATCATAACTTAATTTCTCATCATCTCTTTTCTAACCTCATATGGTCTTAAAATATCCAAATCATTATCTAATAGGAATCCAATTGAAAATCTCATAATATAAAATCACTGAAATTGATTCTAGAATACTTAAACTCAACATTTTCTAAACTCACTGAACTAGAATCCTTCCAAAAATCCAAAAGATTCAAAATTATCTTACCTTCATTCTTCACCAAATGAAGGAATACTTAGCTCAAAGGGAAGCTCTTCTCTTCCTCTCCTTGTTTCCCTTCTTGATCTACTCCAAAATCTCTCTTGTGGGCTAGGGAAATTGAAACCCTAACTTATTGTCTCTTCTTTCTATCTTTCTCTTCTTCTCTTTGTACTTCTCTCTCTTTTTTATGACATTCTCTCTCTTTTCTCTAGAATTTTTGTTCTTCCCTACTGTTTCCTACCATTCACATGTTTCTACTCCATTTATAGGCAAGGCCACACTTTTTCTTCCAATTATGCCCTTAATGATTGAGAATTGTCTCATTTGTCCTTCCATTTATGCCTTATGACTTTTATACTTAAGTGTCTTGCCAACAATACCCTTGAACATTCTAACATAATGTTTTATTCTAGAAGCATCTTTTGTATTCTCTTACGTTTCTAAGGACACTAAAATCATTCAATTTGGTTCAGTAGTGTGAAAGTTATACTCCAATATCTCCAGACTACTTTTATTCCAAGACAGTACCCTATACTCAATTTCCATCCAAAAATTGAAACTCTTAGAGTCCTATTCAGAATTTGATTTCTTCATATAATTTGTAGCTCTATGTTTCTAGTTTACCATAAAATAAAAATCGGCTCATTTATACATCTAATAGTCCTTAAAACATCAAAATACTGAAGTATGTTCAGTGAGAGAACATCAATTCATATTATTGAAGAACACACTCACCGTACCCGTCCTACTCTTTTCATTAAATCTTTCTCCATTAGTTTCATATGGCTATGATTCTTGCTGGAGATGTAGGGCAATGTCTTACAAATCCAATGGTTTAAGAATCATGTCATTTTGAGGTCTAGAGGAGAAGTTATGGTCAAAAGAATCCAACATGTTCATATCTTTACTCATACTGTACATGCCTTTGCGTGATTTCCATAACTCTCACTACAGATGTCTGATTGACTTTGTTTTCAGACTATTAGAAATAGGACTTCGATATCTACAAAGTTTATGAAGACCTCGAAGACCAATTCTGTCTTCTAACTTCTGCATCGTCTCAATTTCCTTTCGTCTCATTTTCCATCGTCTCATTTCTATCGTCTCATTTTCTTGCATCTCATTTCTTGCGTCTCATTTTCTTCCTTCTCATTTCCTTGCGTCTCATTTCTTGCGTCTCATTTCCTTGCGTCTCATTTCCTTGCATCTCATTTCTTGCATCTCATTTCTTGCGTCTCATTTTCTTGCGTTTCATTTCTTGCATCTCATTTTCTTCCCCAGAATGTCTCCACTTACAAGGATCATAACTTTTGACTCTGATGTCCAAAATTTTCATACTATATACCATTGGAAAGATAAAAGAAAGATATAAAATTTTCAGAAGGTACTTTTGCTAAAATCTATTTATATCAATTCCAAATTTGCCCCTAAATTCCAAAGATGAAATTTCCATTCCTACACCAATGTACTGTACCAAATTCTTAACTTCATGAAATTTTGATACTTTTAGAGACAGAAATGAAATTCGATGTCTTCATATTAAATGTAGTCATACGTTTCTAGTTTAATCCAAATCAAGAATCATCTCGTTTGGACAACCAGAGAAAACGTTGTGCTTAAAGGACTGAAGCATATTCAGTGAACATTTTCCAAATCACTACCAATATTGTTTCCAAATCTTCCCTTATCTCAACTCATACCTAGATCACTCTTTCCACCTCCTCTACTTCTCACTTTCAATAACATCACATTTAAAACAATCATACCTGAAAGTTGTCAATGAATGCATGTACACTTATTTTTGTGAAAAGATTCAATATTTATGTGCATATATGCTAACATTATGCATGAGCAAGAAAAATGCATTTCCTTAATCTCTCTTTGAGCCTACATGCATTGAAATTTCAGGTCCTAACCCTTAATATGGGAGCGAAATTTTACATTTCTCCCCTCCTTAAATATATTTAGTCCCTGAAATTCTCATCTTATTGATCAATATGGTAGAGGTATGTTGCATGTGAATTGGTCCCTCCACAAGTCAATGACTGGTTGCATGCATTCAAATGTTGCAGGTGATTTCTTCATGTGTTCAAAAAATTTATGGCTGCTTGTTATAATTCAAAAAGGGATGCACCTAACATGGCTAAAATTCTTCAAGATCTTCAAGCGTGGATTTGGCGAGTGACGATTGCGCAGGACTTCAGCTATAAATATGGTTGCAGGTTTATAGAGGAAGATTACCATTCTTTCCTTTCTGAAATCCTCCTATCATCTCTGTATATTTATGAATTGTTGAAAACCTTTTGTTCCAGCCTTTGTACTTGTATACATTCTCCACATATTAGTAAAATTGCTTACCCTCCAGCCGTAGATGTAGATCACATTGACCGAACCATATAAATCTTTATGTCCTGTTCCATTTTTTTGTCTATATTTTGTTTTCGTTATTATTTTCTGGCTATTAAATTCAATCGGTATCCGATGCGAGGGCATTTTATCTTAACAAACTAGTATCAAAGCTTCTCTTTTTTTTTATCTAACTTACCGTATGCTCTGTGGTTGCCACTAAGGTGGACCCTCCACATAAAAAAGTAACTTAGATTTTTTATTGTGAGTCTAAACGGGGCTCACTGCCTCGGTTTTATCTTATAGGGCCCACTATCTCGGATTTATCTTGCGATGCCCATCGCCTCGGTTTTATAAACGGAGTTCAGCTTTGCTTGTGGGACCTATATCCCAACTTTGCCTATGGGGCCGCATCCGTACTTTTGTGGGGCTCGCTATCCCAGTTTTTTATATAGGGCCTACCTGTAGAAAAATAGTCAGAATATCAATTTTTGGCCATCATGACGATAACGAAGACCTCTATTGAAAAATTTGACCGGAGCGTTAATTTCGGTATGTGGCAGCTCAAGATGCAAGCCATTTTAATACTAGATGGATGTGAGATTCCACTTGATGGAGTAGAGAAAAAGCCAACAGATATGCAATCAGATATATTCATGGATCTAGATAAAAAAAGGCTAGATCAACCATTATGTTGAATCTCTCCGATGAGGTTTTGCAGGAGGTTGCTGGTGAAAACACAACGAAAGGTATATGGGACAAATTGAAAGCTATGTACATGAAGAAGAAGATGGAGAATCAGCTTTATTTGAAAAAAAAGTTGTACATGTTGAGGATGATAGAAGGTACATCTATTCTTTCACATCTGAATAAATTTGATTCTCTTATTTTGGATTTGAAGAATGTAGATGTAAAAATTGAGG
>JANTNU010000005.1:24772171-24784143 GCA_024752395.1 Erythroxylum havanense | reverse complement strand
TTTATTCATAAAGTATGTACACAACTTTGTACAAAACGCGCTAAAGGCGATTGCCTTTAGGGCACTACTCTAACAATAAGGGCCCTAACCTATTTAATGATGGATTCAATGAGTGCATTACCAAAATTTGAGCCTTAGACCTTAATTTTGGCAAAACTTTCCTAACTTTGAGTAATAAGCAACAAAGATCTTAACTTAATAGAGAATGTTGGATAGGGAAGTGGTGAATACACCTTAGCTCAATACTTGCTCAGATAGTAAGTAAAGCATATTTCAGTTGCCGTCTAGCTTCATACAATTCTCTAGTAGAAGCACATTTCAAATTTTCATTTAGTCCAAAGAATTTCCCTTTTAGGTTCAATGATTATCTTATAAATCTTGATGGTTTTAAGGTAGTAGTTTCTAAAGGGTTGAATATGCATTTATAAATGTTTGGTGATTATAAATTTGTGAGAAAACTTAAGGGAGTTAAGGAGGAACTCAAAGCCCTTAATAGAAGACAACTAAGAAGCATCATAAAGATTGTTAGCATTAAGAGGCAAATGCTAGAATAGATCCAAAAAATATTTTATAATAACCTAAGGGATGGGTCTCAAGCATCCTAAGAAGGAAGCTCTCTCTAATTACTTATAGGCTCTATAATGCCATTTATCTATTTTGAACACAAATCGATAACCTTATGGCTAAAAAATGGTGACAAGAATACCACCTTTTTCCATAATTTATTTTTATTAAGAAATAAAAAGAATATAATCATATATTTTATAGTCCCTAATGTCATTACCGTATTAACTTAATCTAACCTCAAGGAAGCTATCTTGTCCTACTTTAAGAAAACTATTAGATCAGTTATAAAAGTTAAACTAGATATATAAATTCCCAAGACTTTTTTTCCTTATTAAGGAAGAGCAAGCTAGATCATTAATAGCTCCTTTCTCTGAAGGAGACATCAAGTTTGTTCTGTGGAGTCTGAACCTTAAGAAAGCTCATGAACTAGATGGCCTAAATGTTAATTTCTTTTAAAAGCCATGGCATTTTCTATGAAACTAGGTAACAATAGTTATCCTTTAACTCCTTTTCAACTATTGCATGCTAAGGGAAATAAATTATACTCACATATACTTGATTCCAAAGGAAACTAACCATATGAGATTAAATGAACTTACTCCAATTTTGTGTTGCAATTTGATTTATAAAATCTTGGATAATATGCTTGCTTATAGGTTAAAAAGCTCTCTTAAAGATGTCATCAACCTATATTAAGGGGCTTTTATAGGTAAGATCATTAAGGACAATATTTTACTAAACCAAAAGTTACTCAAGGGTTATCATAGGTGCAAACTATCAAGATATATGAAACTAAACTAGAACATCATAAATCTTTTACTCAATCTCATGGTCCTTTATCCTTGAAACTATGGAAGTGATCAAATTTCATACTCTTTTTATCAACAGGATCATATTATATATCAAATCCACCACTTTTAGCTTATTTATTAATAGGAAAACCACTTAATTCTTTAAAGGAGGAAAAATAATACCATAAGGGGATCCTCTATCCTACTACATGTTCACCATTTATATTGAAGTGCTCATAAGAATGATCATAAATATAAGGGAGAATTTCATCTTTAAATATCACTATAAATGTAAGAAGAAAAATATTACTTACCTTTCCTTTACAAAAGATCTCATGCTCTTATGTGCAAGTAAAGAAGAATCTACAAAGTAGCTTAAGGACTCTATGAACCAATTTAGCTCTCTTTATGGTTTAAGGATTAATTTAGGAGAAAGATCTAAAATATTTTAGGCAATAGTCAAGCCCATATTGAGAATTTATCTAGCTTTGTTACATTAAAACTGAAGACTCCTTTTTAAATCAGGGTATCAATCACATCCACTAAACTTAGTAATAGAGATTTCAATCCTGTCTAATATTATATAAAGGAGAATATGATGTTGGAAGAACAAAAACTTATTATCTACTAGAAGACTTCAAATAGTTATACCAATTCTCAATAACATCTATGTATATTAAAGCTCTCATATATATTTTCCTCAAAGCATCATCAAAGCTATAAAAAAATTAATTAAAAACTTCTTTTGGTCTAGAAACCTAAAAAACCATACACATGCTAAGGTAAAATGGAGTGAGGTATGTCAGTCTAAGGATGAAGTAGGATTAAGGATTCATTTCATTAAAGATGTCAACAATATGCTTATAACTAAAAGAATATGGAAACTTATAGTGGATAAAGAGTATCTATGGGTTGAATGGATCCAATTCGACTACTCATATAAAGATAACACCAAATCCTTTATAAATTCTTCTTGGAAAATGTTGAAAATACTCAAGCTCAAGGGTAAGTTATAGCATAATATATGTAGAATCATTGGCAATAGTAATGATACTTCATTTTGGTTTAACAATTGGAATAAGCTTTAACCTTTATTCAAAATTCCCTTCTAAAAATAGCTCAATACTTAATGCACAACTATATTAATGTCAAAAAGTATTAGGGGGAAGAGAATAAATCTACAACCTTAGAGGTTTTAGTGATATTATAGAAAATGTACAAGACTATAGCCCCATAATAGAAAGGGAAGATAAAATCATATAGAAAGCCAAATCTTCTAGAACCTTTACCAATGCCTCATGCTTACCCTTATTCAGAAGTTCAGGTACAGAATTAACATGGTTCATATCAGTGTAAGATTAGTGATACAAGCCAAAGACAAACTTCATTTTATAACTAGCAACTAAGAACAAACTACTCACTATAGGCAAGACCAAAGAAATAGATATTGACAACTTATGTTATCTGTATACTATGGATCAGGATTCTCTACACCACCTATTCTTCAATTGTTTCTTTTATAAAGATATATGGAGATTAGCATTAAGGTAGAGAAATATCCATTACCCTTAATATAAAATAGGTAACATTTTATCATGGTCATGCATATATACTTTCCAATCTTAGCATACAAGAAGATTTTTAAATTAATAATTAACTGTTATTTATACTGGAAATGGAGAGAAAGAAAATGTAGAACCTTTAGCATTTTATTGAGGGAACGATGGAAGATGAAGAGGACAAAGAAAATGGTTGAGGGAGTTGCAAATGGTGAAAGGTGGTACAATTCAACTTAATTTAATAACAACCATAATGTTTAGAGAAGCACAGACTTGACAAACTTCTTTAAGATCCTAATGCAATTCATTTAGACTTTTCACCATTTAATTAATAACTTGTTACTTACATGTATCATTATTCCTTAGCATTCTAGTATTGGATTTTTTAACCTATAGTTTTTAGCTAGTCTTAGTTAGGATGTTTCTTAATGCTTTTCTTAGTGTTCTTGTTTCGTTAAACAATCCTGAGTTATCCTTGTATAACTTTTTGGACTTAATACAATATTTAATTTCTCAAAAAATTATTTAGTTGCTCAATTATAAAGTTCACAGGGAAACTTAGTTACAAAGTTTTAAAATTCCCCTATTTTCAACTATTCAGACATACAAAATCTGTATTGCTCTACTAATGCATTAAAAGACATAGACCATTTAACTCGCTTAACATGAATTCTATTTCATACCTCGGATCATGTTTAGCATGCTTAATCACGTCAAACATAATTAAGATTTCAAGAGCAATTTCTTTGTAGGCATGATCAATTATATATAAATCCAATTTTCACCATTTATTATCTATATAACTTCTAACTACATCCATTAAACCCACACTTTCTAAACAATTCCGGTCTATACTTATATTTTATTCAAAGGGTATAAGTTTTAAGTAACCATACCATATAGTATGGTCATTGTTACATAATATAAGCATAGTTGTTAATTGTGGGTTAAACCCTTAGCTTGTGTGTATACTTTGTTATTCGGGTCAGCTTAAAATACTTGTCCCTTCTTTCTTTTGCTCTTAGATAGTTAAGATGAATTGATGAATCTTAATGAAACTAGAGGGATAGTTCAAAAATATAATGGAAATTGATGGGGTACTTGTGATGAATATTGGTTCTTTGAGAATTTAGGAGAAAAGTGGAGAGAACATCAAGAATCAAGTTTGGCGTAGTCCTTTGTCTGTCAACATTTTTGGGACCCAATCAATGACATAACTGTGGCATAAACCTTAAGGAGTTATGACTTTGGAAAATTAGGAACTTAAACTGGCCGATGTGTGTGGCCTATACTATGAGACATTCTTAAAAAAAATTCTAAATCTGTTACTAAGGGTATGGCTATCTGTCAAAGCCATGAATTCTACTATCTTAACTCTAAACAATATAACTTAGAGTATAGGCAAGTCCCCAAACCATGGATCCTATTGTCTTCATCTTGTTAAAGACATAACCTAGTCCATAGGTGTATCCCAAGCTATAGATCCACCTAGAATAACTCATAAATCAATATGGCTCTATGACTATATCCCAAGCTATTTTTAGTAACATAGTTAAACATATAACTAAATTTTAAGCTTTATATTAGCCTATTTCTTATTTATTTTATCAATAATTTTCTTTAAATTTCCTCCTCATGCTCATAAGTTCCTTCTTTTGTATTCCTAACTGTATAAAAACATAAAAATAAAATAACAAAATATATTAAACATAAATAACCAAAATGAGACATTAACTTATTCATTAATTTAAACAAAAAAATATAAGTCAAATACCAAATAAAAATCCAAATTATTGTTCCTTAATATAAAAAAATATTAGAAAATTAATAAGAAATTAAGTAGTGATTTAGTTGTCTTCTTTATAAGTTTTTAGCTGGACTCTTTTCTCAAACTCAATTACTTTTTAGAGTAATGTGATTCCTCCCTTATTTCTCATCTTAAATAGTACCATGCAAAGTGTAATCATCTTCATTTTGGACCTTCTTCTTTACTCTTACCTTTATCTTTACTCATTGTTCCCCTTCGTTTATAGCCCTAAGTATTAATTCACCATCCTTAATATGAACTGTTGCATCTAATATATCTATAAAAGTGTTAATCTAAGATTAGTGACTTTTCCTCTTCATCATTAATATCTAGAATATAGAAACTTATTGGTGATAAGAACCTATCAAATTTCATAATTATGTTCTCTTTAACACTAGGATTTTTTTCACTATAAGTTGTCAAAATATTTTGGTCAATAATTGAGCTTGTTTAACATTAAACTGGTTACTTGTTTTTAGTTTTGCTCCTATTTTTATAGTTCATTTTTGTTTCAAGAGTTAGAGATCAAGTGATATGGTATACTTAGTTGTTTTTGTTGCTTACAATGGGTTTAAGATAGTAATCTTGGCTATTAATTTTATTTGT
This sequence comes from Erythroxylum havanense, assembly GCA_024752395.1. Lineage (NCBI taxonomy): Eukaryota > Viridiplantae > Streptophyta > Magnoliopsida > Malpighiales > Erythroxylaceae > Erythroxylum > Erythroxylum havanense. The sequence continues at coordinate 24,778,813 of JANTNU010000005.1, read as the reverse complement.
ATTTCTCATTTATAGTAGGTATAGATTCTATATCTAAGATTTTGTCTAGACCCCTGTATAAGACTATAAATGAGAACTAGCACTTTTCTTTACTGCTACAATGTTTTCTTAATGAATATTAATATAGTTTGAGCAAATGGGTAGCCAGAGTGATCTATAAATACTTTAGATATTTTTTCATTATCAAAATTTTTAATTTGGTATTTGATTCCAAATATAACTTGTTCTTAACAACTTTCAATCCTAATATTTTCAATATAGGACTCCATATCTACCACAGTGGATCTATATAGTGTTGTCTTCATATTTAAAAAATGTTATTTGCTATTGTTTTGGTAGATCTAGATTTTGATACCCTTATAAGGCAGATAAAGGTGCATGCTTTTTATTTTTTAATTTAATAATTTGACATGTCTCTTTTTGGTATATATCTACCATATGTTAAATAGGTCTGCTACTAATGCCACTTAACTCATTAATACCATTAGCAATGAGCTATTTTTGCAACAAATTGAAAGTTGAAATATTTTATTACTACTTTTGGTAATTCTATCTAATATTGTAAAATTAAATAAAGTTTAAACTTTTTATAATTTACTCTTAATTTTAATATATTGAATGACGTGACATCTTACAATGACCAAAACTATCTTATTGGCTATGCAAAAGAGACCACACATCTTTAAAAATAACTTTTAGGTGTGGGGTGTATGCAATTAAAAAAAAAGAATATAAGAACATTTCAAGGCAAAGAGAAAATGATCTAAAACTTAACTCATGACATTGTCTTTTAGATAAATGAAATAATCTTGACATGTACTTGCACATTGATATTAGTAATGAAATAGCCATTAAATGGAACATCACACAATGTTGACATTAAAAAAGCATAATTGATAAAGCTACTAGCAAATGGACTGTCAAATTCTATTTTATATCCTATATTAATTCGTTCATGTCCAAGGGTATTTCCTATAACATTTGTACTTAGCCATACACTACTTCAATTGATAAGAATTAGTTTTTCTGTTAACTAATTTTTGTATAGCTAAACGTTTCTCTTGACTACTTTAGCTAACTTGTATTTATACTTCAAACAAATTCTATTAATAAATTTTTTCAACTTCTAAAAAACAGAATTTATATAATTTAATTATTTAAGTTTTTAATTTTAAAATTACCTAAAAGAACTTCATATTAACTTTACCTTCTAAAAGATAAATTTTATAATAAAGTACTAAATTCTAATTATATAAAATAAATGACTATTTTATAATTTTTAAAATGATAAATTATATTTAAATAATGAATTTTTCTTGAATTTGAAATATCAAGTAGAATTATAAAAAACATCAATCAAATACTAGAGCTTCTAATTTTTTGTCAACTTTTCAAGAATTGAAACAAAAAAACCATTGCCATAAGGTCAATTTGTTTTTCTTTATTTTCTAATTAATTCTATTGTTTTTCTTTTTTATTATCATCATTTCAAATATAACTAATTTATACATCATGTTATTATTGACTTATAAGGGATCTTGTTTACGTAGTGTTCCACATCAATATTATCAATTAAAGAATTAATAACAGGCCATTGTTGCAAAAAATTAAAAATTTGAGCATTTAATTACTATTTTTGATAATTTTGATTTATATTATAAAACCATGTAAAATTTAAGATAAATATAATTTAATCTTTAAAATTGTTCAAAATAGTTTACGATGTTGATCGAGTTGGATTAGTACTAAAACTAATATGAACTTTGATATGATATTTAGGATTTTGGTGTCAATATTTTAAGTTCACCTTGAATTGAACACTATATTTTAGTTACTGAATCCTCTTGAAAGAGATGGGTGCTTTCAGGAACATGGACATAGGTGGTGCATGGCTGTCATAGTAATTGGAAATTGCTCTTTAATCCAATTTGAATCAAAGTGGGTTTACTCATTTGAGCATGGTTTATCTTGAAGAACTTGAGATTAGTGCGCTAGATGGATGTGCACATATATGAAACATGCCTTAGTAAACCACACACATATATGAATCTTTAAAAGTTCCTAAAAACTATAAAACTTAACCTTACTCAATGCTTTAAATATACTTTTTCCCTAAGTGTATGACATTCTAAACATATTTTGTTAAAATGATTTTTCTTTTAATTTTACAAAGGGCTTAACCTAAGTTTTCAAAAGGTACATTAGATTGTCTCTCCTCTTAGTAAACTCTAGCAAAACTCAAGCCATCTTATATGAAATGCATGTGGTTTTCCCTCCATTAGATGTTTTGTAAGTGGGATTTATAAGGTGGTACGTTACACTAGTTGGTTACTTCGTAGATAATCATCCCTCTTTCCCTTAAATGGACTTTTGGGCTTAGAGAGCTTAGGAAAAGCTAGTACTTGAGAAAACATTGATTAATGAAGAGGAATTTTTCATTTTCAAGTTTAACTAAGCTACTTGTTAAAACTTTTAGAATTAGGAATTTGGCTTATACCTGAAAAACTTATATTTATATATAAAAAAAAAGAAGCCATGTCAATCCTCAGATAAAAAGGGAAGCAAATGATACTAATATGTGATAACATTTATAAAATATAGTTGGAATACTGGACCATAACATGCCTAAGTTATTTAACTAGCATTCTAGATAAACCAGTTAGTCTTGATGTATAGACAGTAAGTTAAAGAAGATAGCATATGTGATAAAATATGTGAAAATAAAGTAGGATAAAAAACAACATGATAAATTAAAAATCATGAAGCTCAATGATGATGGAAGAATGGAATCAACTTATATTTCAATCTCTTATCAATGAAAAATTAAAAAAAATCATAAAGAAAGGAATAGAGACCAACGAGAAAAGTTTTCAAAATAGAAAATGCAAAGGAATTGATGACCAGTAACACTAAATGTAGAGTGTTAGGGAATCGATTAGGGCTCTAATAAGTCAATACAAGGGGGAGAAAAAAAAAGAAATTAAAGATCCTAATAAAATGGAAGAAATTTAAAATGCTTATATAGAAAATATTGGTAACCAAGTTAAAGGGTCCTTATTGAACATCTATAATGGTACAATTGTTAATACACTGATAAAGAAAGAGTCTTCTTCTATTAATAAAGCTATATTAAAAGAATTTGACTTTACTATAACAAAAAAGTCCTAGTGTATATATAAGCCAAGAAGAAAATCTTGTAAGTCCCTCTTAGTCTCCTTCCTAATGTCAGTGTGAGGGGACCTAACAACTCCAATAAATAAATAGTAGTTGGGTACTAGGTGTCAAAGAAAAATCCTTTGTGTAATAGGCTTACTTCAATCTAAAATAAACAAGAATTACAATGGGAATATCAGGTGGCTTTTGGGGAGAATTAAGAAGTGATCACCAACTACCAACACATTATAATGGTAGAATCATAGTGGCTTCTAACAACAATACAATACATGAAACACTCATATTCAACTTATTAAGTTATACACCTAACAATTGTCATTGCTAGAAACCATATGCATATCACTGTATTCATTGTCTATGCAACAAACTTAGCCTTTCTAAGAAATAATTTGTGGAAGGAACTATGAGGAATCAAAGTAAGAAGCCATCATCTTTGGATTATCATGGGGGTTTTAATAGGATAATCTTTTCCTAAGAATTTGAAAGACTTAAGGGAAATTAAGGTCAATTGAAAGATGACCTTATAACCTATAGGGAAAGAATTAGCTTTTTGATCTTATATTTAGATGCCAATTCTTTACATTGGATAATAAAAAAGAGGGGACTTAAAGAACAAAAATGAAGTTAGATTATACTTTATTTAATAATGAATGGATGGTCAATGCTCTAAAGCATGTTGACGAAATCAGGTAAAGAATGCAAATGAAATTTAAGGGCATTAAAGCTTGCATCTGCATAAAGAGATTTTAAAGTATCAAAGAAGAAATAAAGCTCTAGATATGGAAGAGGTTGTTAGGAAAAAAATAAAGGCTCTTACTAATGCATAAGAGGATTTGTACAACTCTTTTGATAAAGAAAGATTAAGAGTTATTGACAAAAAAAACTCACCTTAATAACTACATTCTAGCTTTTAAAGCCTATAACATTCTTTTGATATAAAAATCAAAAGTTTTTTAACCCAAAGGAGATAGAAACACTAGATTCTTCCACAGGTTAATCAATTCTAGAAGAAATTTGAACAAGCTAACATTGTTGCATGATGTGCTAGGCCATACTATTACGGAACAAGAGGAGGTCAAAAGACTAGTTTATACCCAATTCAAAGACATCATAAGAGACTCTTCTATAAGCTCTTCACCTTCCTAGATCATGAAACATTTCATCAAGGATCCTTTGGACTAAACTATAAATTATCTTAAGAAACCATTCACAAAAGCTGATACTAAGGAACTATATTCAATCTTTACCCCAAAAAGCCCCAGGGCCAAATAATTACAATGCACTCTTTTTTAAAAAAACTAGGAATGAAGATGGTGACATGGTGATAGAAACCATATTGGGATTCTTATCTAATAAAAGAATGATAAGGGGAATGAAGAAAACCTACATCAACTTGGTTCCTAAAATAACTACTCCAACTTTTTTATGATTTTCTTATTGCAATATATTTTATAAGACCATCTCAATGATGCTTGCAAAAATATTAGAGGGAGATATAAGGAACCTAATGAACCCAAGTTAAAGTTCATTTATCAAAGGAAGGAGCATTAGACATAATGCATCATTATATCCACTCAATCGAAATCTTAGGGAATCCAAACACTTCAAGATTGGTAAGAACAAATCTTCACTATACTAAATCAAATTCATTACAAAAATTGAGGCAAGGGGATCTCATATCCCCTTACCCTTCAATATGTATATGAAAGTCTTAAATAGGTTAATTTTTGTAACAATGAATAGAGTGGCGAATTTAGATATCATAGGAAGTGTAAGGAGATTAAGCTATTTATGTTTACTTTTGTTAATGATTTATGTTGCTGAGTAAGACTAATAAAATTTCAATGTAAATCCTAATAAACTCTTTTCATGCTTTTAAAAAGATGTCAGGTTAGGCATAAACTACTATAATAGCAAACTCTATGTTTCTATAAGTGTGGCCAATCTAGTTAAGGAAATATCAAAAATTACAAGCTGCCATTTACAAGTGATCCCATTCAAACACTTAGACATACCAACCACCATAAGGAGACCAACATACAGGGATTGCTTGCTACTCTTGAACACGTTTAATAAAAAGTAGGCAAATTGTAAAATAGGCTTTTGTCTGATGTTAAGAGATTAACAACAACCATAGTTGTTGGAGCACTCACTTTATGTTACCTAGAACTTAGCTAAATCAATTGAAAAAATATTAGAAAGAATTCTCTAGTTAGGTGATGCAACAAAAGGGAGAAACTTGAAGGTGAAATAGTCTATGACATTTGTGTTACTAAGGAAAAAGAAGGTTTGGGATTATTAAGGATACATGTTATAAAGAAAATGCTCATCATTAAGAGAATATGGAATATGTTAAAAAATAAGTAGTCTATTTGGGTGGGATGAATGCACTCCCATCACTTAAAAGCTACTAGATTTTGAAGTATAAAATAAAAGCATGATAACTCTTGGACCCTAAATCAAATGCTAAGGTTGAAGGAGCTTATCAGAATGGAATTCAAAGAAATTATAGTAAATAAGAATAACACTTGGCTTTGGTATCATGATTAGAGTGGATTGGGACACCTTACATAGGCTACCTAAAGCACGATCCTTTAGACATATGTTGACTAATAATGCTAGAGTTAAAGTGACAATCAAAGCAATCAAGGACAATATAACTTGTGAGATTTCTCCTTCATCAAAGGTAATTTACCAACTTATATGCTAAATGACTGCAATATAGATCACATTAAATGGCTTAGGCATAAATTTGGCCAATTCACAAACAAATCATGCATAGATTTGATTAGGGAACAGAAATAGGAAGTAATCTGGGTTAAGTTTGTATGGATGAAATCAAAAATTCTAAAAACCTCTTTTATTTTGGTAGCCTATAGCTAATATGAGCCTGGAACTAAGGATAGAATCAAAGGCAGCTTTAACTTGAAATATGAGATATGCAAACAAGAGGATGAGAGCATCTCACGCATATTCTTTGAGTGTCAATATGCAACAGAACTTTGGAAGTAGTTACAAATAAGATGTAACTCTATTTACCTAACAACCATCTGTAAAAGTGAGTTGGAGTTTTTGGAATGACACTTAACTTTCCATTTATGTAGTTTTGAGTGAGAGAAATGCTCATAAATTTAGGAAAGCACCAACAAACATCCATTTTTTTTGGTCAAAAGCCTCAATTGAATAAGGGAAATGTTGCTCTGTAACAAAGCCAAAGAGATAATATTGAGATGGAAGAAAATACAAGACTAACTAACTCTGTGATACCCTACCACTAATACAATTGTCAAATACTTCCGATTTGAAAAGCTGGAGTGATTTCTAGCTCTTATAAAGCCACTCAAACAAAATAGGATTATGTGACGATTCCCTCAAATGCCAATGCAAAATGGCCACTATTTTGGTTTTATCTCTGTATACCCATTATTTGTAATAGTGGAAGAAATATTCTGAGTTTTGTCCGTGGAC
>JANTNU010000005.1:24708594-24721807 GCA_024752395.1 Erythroxylum havanense | reverse complement strand
TGTGCTAAATGTAAGTTCCATGTAGTTGGGTCTCGGATCTAACCGTTGGGGTCCGGTCTCCGGGTCGGGTCCCGACAATTGCATACCAACAATAATTATAAGTTGAAATTTTGGCAAATACATTGAGAAAGGAGAATAACCAAATGCAACCAAAATTGGAAAGTTGAGAAATAGGATTAAGCCATTAGCAAAAAGAAGAAAAGCATTGAAGCTGATAAAATTTGAAATCAAAGAACCAAGCTTTTGACTTAGGTTACTAATATAAATCAAATAAATCTTAGTTATTTAAATACTATAAACTATTAGTTTTTGTCCCATAGTCAATTAGTTGGTTATAATTTAGTGGCAAAATAATTTAAAGACTTTCTTTATCTTATACATATTTAGATGTACTTGATAAAGTTCTTGTGATAAATGTACATTGCAAATGAAATTATAATGAGATTATAAGTATGATATTCATATTATGTTTACGCATTATCCCTAAATTTTTCTTAGTCGTTGATATCTGTAGATTTTATAATGTTTCAGTGGGTAGTTTAGGAAGTGTTTAGTGGGTAAATTTAATGTTTAAAGAATGTTTAGGTTAGGATTTTGTTATTTAGTTAAATGTTTATGTTTTGAGTGTTTTGTGAGTTTGAGCACCTATTGAGCTTTAATTTTATGTGTTTGAGGTGCCGTGATATGTTTGTTAGTGTTTCAAGGAAAATATTGAAGAACAAAGATGATTCGGAGAAAGCTCAAAGTCAAATCCAAGGTCACAATATTTGTCACGCAGGTCACGACACATGGTTTCACCTTCTATCAGCCATGATTGTGGCCCTTCCTCACGTGGCCAATGTGCCATGATCGTGACAGGAGTATGGAGGAAGGGCCACGATCGTGGCTGACAGAAGGTGAATCGGGGCACTTTTCAAATGACAAAAAGCCCTAGGGTTACCCTAAATGGCAATACTACATAAGGTATAAGGATGTAACCCTAAAGGAGCAATCTGCCATTTTGGGAAACACTTCAAGAGGAGAGAAGAAGAAGTGAGAGAATGAGGAAGAGAGGAGAAAGAAGTCCGTCTTCGTGACTGTTGCTTTCCCGAGACGTCTTGATCCCCGTTCCACTTGTATTTCTTTCATCTCTTTTTTCATTTTCTTAAATGTTAAGATGAATACAAATATGTTTATGAATTTGGTTTGATTAAGATGTTCTAACTTTTTTTTTGAGGTTTTACCTTGAGTTAATGTTAATCTTGTTATTTTTATGTTATTTTGATTGAGTGTTGTGATTGATTGTTGTATTTTCATAATTCAAAAACAAACTGAAAAGGTAAGTTGAATGCAAAATGATTGGGTCGAGTTAATGAGAGTTAGGCGATCCAATATACCACACAATCAATTTAGTTAGTTATTTTATGGAGAGAGATCTCGTGTGAAGCCTGATTGTTTATTATAGAGCTTAAAAATTAATTAGGTTTAGGACTGTTGGTAATTGAGAGATTACTCGTTTGGTACTTAAACCAATTAGGGATTATTAATTATGAATCATAATTATTACTCAAGAGAGAGTAATCTCCGCTTCGATAGTCTAGAATTGACACCCCTTTAACATATAAATGGCTAGGTTAGTATTAATAATAAGAAGAATCCCCTCTCATAATTTGGTAACGTTTTTTGATTGATTTCCATTGTGACTTTTGTGTTTCTTGGTTTTAATTTCTTTTTATGTTAAATTTGCAAATTAATTTCTTGATAATCATTTTCCCATATTTACCTTTTTTACAATTTTATTTTCATTTCATTAATTTTTCTTAGCCTTAGATAATGTAGGATTAGATTAATTCACACCTCCTCGTGGGATCAACCCTTCATATACTACTTTTCACGACTCGTGCACTTGTAATATTGAGAGCTATAAATTGTAAAGCTTGCCTAATATTTGATAGTCATTGTTCTATTAAGACTGGACCTTAATAATATATAAAAAAGCTAGCACATGTTATGTTTTTTCTTATGAAGAAAGTAGTTGATCTCATAGACTAAAATTTGAAGGTATTTAAATAAACATGTTAGTACTTGTTAGAGAGTACTTGTTAGAGAGCAAGTTCACTAACCTGACCCTATATGATAATTCTATTTGCGACATTACTTGTGTGTCTATGAAAATTCTCATTGTGATAATGATATAAGTGATCTTTTGACTAGAGACCTCCAAAGTTATCTTATATAGGAATTGTTATGTTTTGATACTATTTATAACTTATTCTAGTCAAGGGTAGCTAAGTTAGTTGTCATTAGATGTACCATGAAACATATAGTAGTTGATTAATATATGATTTATCACCCTAAAGTAATTAAGGATAATGTTTCGTTGTTCTCAATTAGTGTTGATTCAAAAAATCCTTGACCAAGGTGAAATGATGCTTTATAAATAGTTTACAATTTTTATTAATAGAATCAATTACTAATGGTGGAGAACTAATATGATTGGACTCAAATAGAGTAAACATTAATTCTCTACTCTATGTCTAATCAGAACTTTGTATAATGAAATGATTGAATTATACAAAAAATCATGTACGAAAAGGTTAGTCAAAACTACTTTGACATTCTTAAATAGGCAATTATAATATGTTGCTATACGCCAATCTTGATCTATGGATATAAATTGTTTAATTAGATAATTAAAGATAAATTAAATGAGTTTAATTTATCTATTCCTAAATATGATTAGGGTTATAATTTATATCCATTACTTACATATTTGAAAACCTATAAGGTCCTACATAAAGAACGGTTGAAGAGAGAAAAGATATTTTAATCAAGTTAGACTTTTTAGAAAAATTAATCAATTTAGATTTTATTGTAAAATTTATGATTAAATATAAGATATGACATAATTATAATTTAATTAAAATTATTTTTAATTATAATTAAAATTTAATTGAAATTAAAATGTAATTTTAATTAAATTACTAAAATGTCTAAAACTTATTATAAATAGGATTAAGCTCTTAGGAAGCTAGCATTTCTTACCTAATCCTCTCTGTAATTATTATAGAGTTCTGACAACATTCTCTATGGATACTCACAGAGGCTAGACACTTATGTACCTACAACAGTTGAGATAAGTCAATTTTAGAAACAATTTGAAGAAAATGACAAGAAAAAGGTCAAGCCTTAGAATAACATATAAATTATGATTTACGCTTTATTATAATTTATATATTAATCGTGTTATGGATTTGTAAGTGATCTTGACTTTGGGAAGTCAAATATGAAAAAAGTTTTATAATTATTTCACTAAGTGCGGGATCGAGTTACATCCTGATTTTCCAACATGAACTTGTTCCATAAATCAAATTAACAACCATTATGACAATACAGATCAGAGATGTCTTTGGCGGGTGGTAGGTAGCAAAATCAGTGACAAATTTGGTGAGGTTGGTGATGATCCTTCGAATGCCACTCTATCAGCTATTAAGGTTTTATATGGAAGTGATTATGTTGTTTGTTGGTACTAAACTTCTATAATTTGACCTGGTACATTTTATGGGTTAATCTCCAAAATCAAATTTGAAAATTTAAAAAATAGTCATATAGAAAGATAAGCTAGAACTTCCATGAAGACAACATGCCAAATTCATCGTAGATCAATCCAGATTTTGGCCTAAAGTCTTAACATGAATTTTTCCCTTATGAAAGACTTGAAATTTTACACTATGCAAACTTAGAATGTTCTTGGGATAACCATTCAGCTACCAAAATGATTTCATTAAACTCTCAAATCTCAACTCATTTGTCTCATCACCTTCAACTACACCTGATCAGTTATAATTTCTATCTTCCTTTCCATAGTATCTCGCTTATGCGTACATATATATATATCAACGATTTATGCTCCAAAATCATCAACTCAAGATGATAACAACATCATATATATCTAATTTTAACTCACATCATTCGTACACCATTCACATTTCATTAACATCAAAAGAATAAAGTTTTACAAATCTTTAATAGCATTCCAAGTCACATTACATCATCGTCTCAAAATCTCAAATTACAGGTCCTTAAACAAACAAACTTCTTGCTTTCCCAAAATCAACTCAAACTACAAAATAAGCAAATTTGGAGAAATGCCCTTAGGCTCTTGATCACTTAGTCTCTTAGCTATCACCTGAAGATGGGATAAAAGGGAGGTGAGCTTGAAAGCTCGTGAGTAACAAGTTTATAACAAAGAATAAGCAAAATCGTTGAAATGTTCATTTGTCTTATAAAAGTCATAGTGATTTTATAAAATGCTTTGTTCTCAAATTCTCAGTCAATTTCACGATCTTTTTGCTAAAAACTTATAGTTAAAAATTTCCTCACCTCAAAATAGCAAAGTACATTTAACCATCACTATAGAACACTCAAGTTATGCAACAAACTTGACAATTCAAAGATGTAATGCACAAACAAATGGCTCAAGGGTTCCATGGAAATAGAATGAAAAAATCAAAGTTTACCCCATGAACAGAATGAGTCCACTTTTTGGAGATCATATGTCACAAACGGGCAGCCGGGAGAAGGTTCTTGTCAACGTGCACATGACGAATAAAATGGTTCCACTCTCGCCCAAACAAAAGCACATAATCATGCTCAAATCATTTTATCATATGCTTATACTTTCATACTTTCTCATCTTTTCATTTATACAGAATGCCATAACATATTTCAAGGCATAACAAAAATATTTCAAAACCATTTTTCATTTCATCATCAAAATTCATACACTGGCATATAACAATTTCTCAAATCACTCAAAAACATTTAAAGCAACATTTATGAAGTAATTGAAATCATTTTATTTTCTTGACTTGGAAAAACATTAATGACTCATAACTCTATTATAAACATGTAACCCACATTCATTTCTTTGCTTAAAGACTTGCTCAAAATGCCTCTTCTCTTGTTCCTCTTGCCTCATTGATCCCCTTTATACAATAACAAAAAATCCCACTCAATATGGTTGAATTAATTGAAAATAATTTATTTTTATGTTTTATGTAAATTGTAATTATCATCGATAATAAAAATATAACTACGTTGACATTAACAATCAAATAGATTTTTATTTTTATTTGAAAGAAAAATAGAAACTAAAAATAGAAAATTCAAACTAAAAACCACAATACTAAAAGTAGAAATGGAACCAAATGACTCATACATGGTCTCCAAATCATGCTAGAAATACAGTGCAATTAGTACTTCTCAAGTACTATAAAAAAAGGGATTATACTAATTTTTTTATCCCTTTTAGTTACATAATGATGCACCTAAATATCATTATGATCTTTTTTAAAAAATTTATTTGAAATATTAATAAAGAGTCACATTCAAATAAATGGGGCAAATTAGTTGTTAATGAATTTAAATAACTATTTTCTATTTAATGATGTAATTTAACAAAGATCAATATATAATGATATAAAGAGATAATTCAATATAAATCTATCACAAAATCAAAAAATGATTTAAAAATTATAGAGAAGAAGAAAGGAAAGCCAATTTTATAGTGGTTTTGCATATGATCATTACCTCTATTCACTCTTTAAGACACTTCCCTAAGTTCTATAAGACTCTTCTTTTAACAAAGTGAAAAGGAACCTTCTTACAATAAATATTATTTTTCTTTTAGTAAAAAGTAACCCTTTTTCAATCTTCCCTCAAAGTGAAGAGTAACTCATCACAAATACCACCATTAAGGAAATACTTACAAGAAGGAATCCTTTGGTTGATTAACACAAAGTAATTTGGTGCAAAGCTCTACCACCCAAAGTCTCTATTCTTCTTTGGCTCTCCATTAAGAATAGGCTTAATATCATTGATATACTCAAATATAAGGAAGTCAATAGATCCTGCCCTTTATGCTTAGTTCAAAAAGAATCAAAGGATCACTTGTTATTTATATATCCTTCTGCTAATAGCATTTGGGAAAATGTGACAAGCAAATGCCTCTTGACTGCTACTGGAAGTACTCTCATCAACACTTTACAGTAGTTTCCAACCCAGAATACTCTTCCTCAGTCAATTAAGCAAATATATATAATAACATTGGGAATTTATGTACAAATTATGTAGAAAGAAAGAAAATATGGAAGATTTATAGCCAAAAATATCTCTATTGAATCCTTCACTACAACAACAATCAATGAGATGAAAGAACTTGACCTGTTGAAGAATATTACATAAGACTATTATTCTAACTTGTTATTTTCTTGGAATAATTAAACAAATTAGTTGCTAACTAAACTAAACACCAATTTCATGGCAGCATATACATTGAGTTTTGATAACAAGTCAAAGGGTATTCCCTTAGCACTATCTTTTTGTTTGTAACAATTTCCTTATTTAAAGATATTTAATTTCTTTTTTTTAAATTCTAACTCAAAAATAAAATATATATATATATAACTCAAAATTCCTTGCTTGCTCAATTTTGTAACTTAAAGGCTCAAACACTTCACAATACAATAATGAAAGCTAAAAATGGTTTGAAAAATATTTTTAACTGCATTTTTATAACACGTAAATGATTTTGTGTCAAACTTAATGAAAAATCACATATTTATAGCCATTAAGACTCAATATAGTCATTGTTCAACCTTCAAATAAAATATGTTTTCAAAGATTTTTTAAATTATATCCGCTCTTAGAGAATAGGAATTCTAGTTCTCACTTCTCACTAAAGTTAACATATTATTCCCCTCCCTTTCATACCTAATTCGATTGTCCTGAACTGAAGCAACCCTTTTGGTTGCATTTTTAATTGTCTGCTCTTCTTTTAATTTTACTGCTTCCTCTTTTGGTCTGATATTTTTCCGTTATAGGAAAACATATCCTCACATGTGTTTGCTTCCCCATCCTCTCTAACCCATATCTCAACTCCACCATAACTTTTCCTATTTTTGTCACACCTTTAGAAGATTGACAATGGTAAGGAACTCTTTAAGAAAGGACAAAGCTTGAACAAACCCTCAAAATTTCCTAGTAGACCAACTTGGAACAAAATCACCGATGATCTTATTCTCTTTAGTAAACTATGTTATATACCATTGACTGATTAAGAAAAACCAATCATCCTCTAGAGAAATTTTTTAAATAGGTACCACAAAATAAAAAGCCTCTTTGGTTGGTTAATTTATGGATAAAAGACCTGAGGTCCCTTTAGTGCAACACTAGGCTACTAAAAATAGAAGAAGATGGGATATGTCAACATTTTAATAAATGAGGATGACTTCTTTCTATTTAAGTTCACTTTTGAGAAAGTTATCCAATGGATTATAAATTTGGGGCCTTAACACATCCAAAGAAAGCCATTGCTAGTTAAGAGATGGACTCTAAGAGTGTCTTTAGATAGGGATAAGCTAAACTCTTTACCTCTTTGAGTGAATCTCCATAAGGTTTCTCTAAAGTACTTGTCAACTAAGGGACTAAGTTACTTAGCTAGCTCCCTTAAAAAACATATTAGTTTTGATAAGAATACAAATTTGGTGAGAAAGATTGGTTTTACACATGTTTGTATTGAGATTTCCCTAAAAAGTGAACTACTTAAACCTATTAATCTGATGAGACTTCATAAGTAAGGAGGCCCAGTTGAAGATGTTATTAGGGTCATGTATTCTTGGAAACCTCTAAGGAAAAGGAGGTGAGAATCTAGAAATCAAAATTTTGTGAAACATACTTAATATAAGGGAGGGGAAGATAAGTTAGATAATGTAAATGAGTTGATCTAGGGAAATAACAAAGTGAGCAACCATCCTCACACATATAGGCTACTTTACAAAATGAAAATATAGGGGAGATTAATTCAAGAGAACAAAAATATGAAAAACTATCTATACGCATACAGATCTTAATATATCTTGAAATAAATATAGAGTCTAATAATAGGGGAAATCAAGAGATGTTAGAGGCTATTAGTAAGGATAATAAACTAACTATAAATCCTGAGATGAAAAGTTTTAAAGAAATTAAAGGAGAAGAGAAGGAACTAGTATAAGCCTTAGTTCACCAAGTCCTATCAACCCTAAAGGAGTTGAGAGTAACCAAGAAGTGGAAGCAAACTTGAATAAGTCTAAAACTAGGCACAAATCTAAGAGAAAGAATTTTTTTTCTTTCTCTTTAAAATGAATATACTAGTTTGAAATGTAAGAGGAATTAATTCCCCTAATAAATAAATGGCTCTCGGTGACTTTCTAAATCTTTAGAGGCCTAATTTTATTGGTTTACTTAAAACTAAAATAAAGTAGGATGTCTTTTAAAGGGGAATTTGGTATACATTAAGCAATCACCAAGCTCATTCAAATGACAAAATTATAGTTGCCTCAGATCTTGAGGTATGGAAAATAAGGAATTAGTCTTGCTTTGAACAATTTTTACACTATAAGTTAAACTTAAGATGCTTATAAAAAATAATCTCCATCATAATCATCTATGTACAAACTGGGATTTTGGAAGTGATAGATTATGGAGGGACTTAAAAGCTATGAGATCCTCCTCTTATAGTCCTTGGATGCTATTAGGGGACTATAAGTGCCTTCTTAAACCTGATAAGGCTTAAGAAACTACATGACTCATGAATTTTAGATATTAGGAGCTAGGCCATTTAATAGGTTCTATAAGAATTTTAGACTTAAGTTACATATGCCACCACTTTATATGGTCTAATAAATAATCAGGTATTCATTTTCACCAAAAGAAGCTACATAACTGCGTGGTTAATTTTGAGTGGCTCAACTTTTTGAATGGCTCAACTTACGCCCTAGTAATTCAATAATTTTCACTAACTGCTTATTTTCATAGCGTAAACTCCTTTTAAATTCTTCAATTATCTCTTTAGACACCTTGATTTCAACTTAGAAGTGTTGAAAGGAGTTAGTGCAAGTGTCTCAAACTCTTAGACTTATCAATTGATGCAAAAAATAAAGGCTTTTAGGAATGAGTTTATTGGTCCTATGATATCTAAGGAAGGCTTTTGAAAGGATTAATTAATGCATAGGGAATTGGATAAAAGTCCCTTAAATAATTAGAAAGAATAGAGCTAAAGAAGTATTTGCTTGCTACTGATAAGTCTCAATCATAAATCAACAATTCAATAGCTTATAAAGGAAGACAAAAACTTAAAATTCTTCTTCTACAATGTCAAAGGTGGAAGAAACATAAATAGAATTATCTATTTAAAGGACTTAGAGGGGAATGAAGTTAATGATCAATAATTTCTTAAGGGATTAACTGACTATTACTTCAAGAAACTATTTGGTATAAATAGGAGGTTTGAAGGCCTCTCTCATAAAATTATCAATGACTTAAAAGTTTCAATGCAATCACATCATCACAATGACCTTACTAAAGAGGTCTTACTAGAAGAAATCAAAGCCATTACATTCTCTTTCCATCCTAACAAATCATGAGGTCCCGATGGCTTCAATGTTAGATTCTATCAAGCCTCATGGAATATTTTAAGGCCAAGGATCATTAATATTGTCATGAAATTTTTTCACACTGAGACGATGCTCACTGAATTGCATAATAGATACCTTTGTCTCATTCCAAAGCTTCATAACACCTTTTTCTTCGAATGAATTTAGTCTCATTACTTGTTGTAATGTATTATACAAGGAGATGTTCAAGATTCTAGCTAATAGGCTAAAGAAAATCCTTGTAAAAATTATTAAGTTTGGACACAGTGCTTACATAGAGGGTGGATCCATTAGTCACAACATTACTATAGTTAAAGAGATTTTTAGAGGATCAACAAATCTCATAAAATATGTGCCTTACAAGTTGATTTCACTAAGGTCTTTGATTCTATGATTTGGGAATTCATAAAGGATTCTCTAATAACTTTTAATATACAAGTAAGCTTGTAAATTATATTATGGCTTATGTAACATCTATGTCTTACGTTGTTATAATGAATTAAGAGTCACTAGAAACTTCAAAGTTATATAGGGAATTAACAGGTTGACCCCTTATCACTTACCTATTTGCAATCTCTATGGAAGTGCTATCAAGCATTACTACACAACATGAATCCCTCATTCAAATGCCATTGTAGATGTGCAAAACTTAAGCTCTCGCATCTCTTATTTGTTTTTGATCTTCTTGTGCTATACAAAGCTAATCAAACATATATAAAATCTCTAATGGAATCATTAAATGTTTTTAAAAACTTCTTTGGCCTCATATTTAACCCAGTCTATAGTTTTTACATGTTCTGTGTTAGATGTTAAAAATAATAAAACCTTCTTTTAAATACTTAGGAGTGCCAGTCTCTATAAAGAAAACTGAATGCAAGTAAGTTTAGTCCACTAATAAACACTATTAAAAGGAGATTGTAGGCTTAGTATAATAGAGCCTTTTCATATGGAGGAAGGCTTCAACTAGCCATTAATGTGCTATGCAGCTTATATACATACTAGATCTCTCACTTGGCTATTGTGAAAGGAGTTATGAAGGAGATTAATAAGCTTCATATGGAATGGAGTTGGCTCCTCAAGAAGAATTCCATGCATCAAATGGTCCCTAATATGTCATCCTAAACATTTTAATCACTCTTATAAAGAAAATGAACATATTATTATTCATTAAAAGATTAAGGAAGCTGTGTATAGATAAAGAAAATAGGTGGGTGCAATTCATATCTACTACTTGAAATGAGAAGGCATTTGGGAATTTTCAATAAGTGAAGTACATTCCTAGACTTTCTACTAAATACTACAATTAAAAGACTCAATTCAATAATTTATTCGTTAGAAGATTGAAAATTGCAAGGTAATGTATTTATGGTATGATAATTAGCATCCCTTAGGCTCATTGCATAAAGTTAGAGAAGTTTATAGCCTCAAATAATCAATCCTCTCCAATTCCAAGGTTGAGACTCTGATTCTAAACAATACCTAGTCTTGACCTTATTCATCAAAAGGAAATGAATCTATCATTACCAATTAGCCTTCTTCTATGTCTGACCAATTAAAACTTAACATTATTATCTAGAAAGTTGATAAGTCCAACAGATTCTCCACTACCTTTGACAAAAATAATTTTTTTGAAGCCTACAAGTTCTTTTCCTTGGTGCAAATTGGTATGGGATTCAAACATCATCCCCTCTAACTCGTTCATTTTATAGCTCAAAATTCGATGCAATCTTAGGACAAATGATAAGTTAAAGTTCTAGGCAAATGATAATTGTTGTCTTATGCCAAGGAGCAGGAAAATCTAAACCACTTATTCTTTGAGTGCGTATACTCTAATAGAATTTAGAAGCTCATCCTTAATATATTCAACAAGCTCACCTCAATTATAGGATGGATGAATATACTAAACTGGGTAACTAAGCTTAAAATGAATCATAAGGGAGAATTGTATCTCTTTAAAATGGCTTTTGGCTTTGAAGGTTATTTCATTTGGAAAGAAAGAAACTCAAGGCTATTCAGTAGTAATTCCAGTACCATTGAGAAGATTACTAGAAGAATACTTCTTAAGATTAGAGTCTATGCCATAGCAAATGAAACTAAACTAAATTTGTCCCTAAAAATAAAAGAAAACCTATTAATTAACTGGCATACATTGTATAATTGCCTAATGTTTGGCCTATTTGTCAATAGCTCAAGTTTTGTAATCCTAAGATTTAGGGAGCTAATCTCTCAATTTTCAGTAACAATTACAGTACCATTAAGGAGATTACTAGAAGAATACTTCTTAAGATCATTGTCTATGCCATAGTAAATGAAACAAAAATAGATTTGTCCCCAAAAGTGAAAGGAAACCTATTAATTAACCCCTTGTAACCTTATAATTTGCTAATTTCTAGTTAGCCCCTTATAACTTGATTGTCTATTTGCATAAATGATCCCACTCGATCATTTATAATCTCTAATGGAGGAAATTAATAAAAGGGGTTAATTAAAATGAGACTTTCATATATTTTTTAAGCATATGAGATTTTTTAAAATAGTCAAATCACATAAGTATTTATATCTTTAAACCTAGTTTATAATTAAAATTTTAGTATATTTGAATAATTATACAAACTTAAATTTATAACCTTTAGATAAACATAGACAAAGTCATGATTAATTATGTATGGAAGCCCTCTAATATCAAACATAAAGAAGTTTGGAAGTCTAATAGAAATTTTTTTACCATTGGCAACTTTTCATAATTAATGCAAAAGGCTGATAATTAGGAACCAGCTGAGAACCCTCATGCACTTGACACTTCCAACATTGATATCATAACCTCTACATAGTTTATCATTGAACCTTCCACTTCACTCAACTCTAAACCTTCAGTTAAGGATAATGAAATCTCAATCGCGCCCCCCAATACTATAACAAGAAATAAGCAAATTCACTTCTATGAGTAATCCAAACCTGGTTCTTACTGCTTTTCCTCTAGTAACTTCATTACCTAATATTGAATCCATTCCTACTTCTCCTCTTAAAGAAAAATTCCAACAAGCATCTAAAAGAAAATATGGAGAAAGAAGAAGAAGAAGAACCTTGGTTCTTCTATTCTTAAAAAAATGATCTTCTCATCCTGGAATATCAGGGGGTTGAGTTCCCCTTCAAAGCAAGAAGCAATCAAAAGCTTTGTTGTAGTGAATAATATATCTCTTCTAGGAGTTTTGGAAAACAGACAGAATCATAATCACAGTGGTATCCTCACCATGTTCCCCAACAGTTGGAGGGCTCTCTCAAACTCAGCCACACATCCTAATAGGAGAATCCTAGTTCTCTTCAACTTTGATAATCTTCAAGTTATAAATTCTAACACCTACAACCAAATCATCCATTTGAAACTCAAAATCCTTAGCAACAACCTCCTTTTGGATATTGCTATTATTTATGCTTTCAACCATGCTTCTAAGAGAACTTCTCTTTGGAATAAGCTTAAGAAATTCATCAAATTATCAACTCTCCATGGATTTGGCTTGGTGATTTCAATATAAAAATCCACCTTGATGAATCATATGGAGGCTATTCCAACTAACCTTTTGTGAAGACTTAAAAATTGCATTGCAGCTATTGAAGATAATGATTCTCCAAGAGGTAGAAATTATTTCACATGGAGTAATAATCATAAAGACTCCACTTTCTTAAGGAAGAAACTCGACATGGAAATTTTCAATTCTCAATAGATACAAACATTCCTAGCTCTTATGCTTTCTTTACTA
>JANTNU010000005.1:24614631-24625077 GCA_024752395.1 Erythroxylum havanense | reverse complement strand
AAGATTAACATGTTACTTACTTGATTTACCTAAAGCTTCTTCAAGAGTCTCCAAGAAACCCTAGCTCCTCCAACATACACGATCATTAACTTTTAAGGTGGAATAGGTTGAGTCTTTTAGTAACAAGATGGAGAAGATAACGAATCTTGAAGAAACAAAGTGAACGAGTTGGAAAAAAATCAACATGATGAGGGTGAGAGTGAGATGGTCGTGAGTGAAGAAGAGAGCAAATGAAGAAGATGAAGAAAAGAAGCATGTATCGAAAATGGCAAGTGAAAGACCTTGAGATGGTCTTTAATTTAGGTTTAAAAAAATCGTGAGTGGTGAATTGCAAGTGTTGTGACACTTGTCATTTTATTGTGGTCTCCAATTGGCTCTTTTAAAAACTAGTCCATTTGTCTTCAATTTTTAATCCAATTGTCTCCCAATTTTCAATGACACTTGTCATTAAATCTTAATGTCACTTATTACTAATTTCTACTGCCATTTGACACTTATTTCTACTACCATTTATCTACTGTTCTGCCACTTGGGCATTTTTCTAATCCAAAAATACCCATAATTTCAGAAAATTCTCAAATTTTACCAAAAATTTTAAATCAATAATTTAATTCACCACATCAAATTTTAAGGTAAAATATTCACTATTTATATCATAATCACATTAAAACAATCATTTATACCCGAAAAATGTCAAATGAGTGTATGAACAAATCATTGTAAAGTGTGTAATAATCAAATTCATGTGTATGTATGCTATATTAGGCATAAGCATAAAGTACATCTCCTAATATTCTCATTGATATTTCTCATGTATAGTATTCTAGGGTTTTAACCCTTAGCATGAGAAAGCAGGATGTCACAATTCTCCCCACCTTAATAAATTTCGTCCTCAAAATTATTATCTAAAGGGGTGTTTGGTTGATGGGTTTGGGAAGAGGTTAATGGGTAAGGAATGAAAAGTGAGTAGTTGGTTGTTGATTATGATTATAGAGATAATGGTTTGATATGTCACCTTAGGGGAATCTTCTATACCCCCTATTTAGTAGAGAAATGAAACTCATTCCTTAGTAGAGACTAATTTTTAAAAAATATTTTTAATACTAATTAATTAAATATAAGTAATTAATTAAAATATAATTAATTACAATATAATTAATTAAAATAATAATAATTAATTAATTAAGTACATTTTAATTAATTACAATATAATTAATTAAAATGCAATAATTAATTAATTAAAATAGAATTAATTAAAATATAATTCATTCATTCATTAAAATATAGTAATTAATTAATTAATCAATTAAAATATAATTAATTAAAATAATATAATTAATTAATTACTATAATTAGTTAAAATATAATTCATTCATTAATTAAAATTCTGTAATTAATTAATTAATTAAAATATCATTATTTATTAAAATATAACTAATTGAAGTATAATTATTCATTAATTGAAATATTGTAATTAATTATTTAATTAAATTATTATTAATTAAAATATAATTAATTAAATTATTAATATTAATTTAATATTAATAGTTGTCGGAATAATAAAAATTTGTCTTGGACTAGTAGGCTCCAACTTATAGTCTCAATTCCCAACAATATCTATGTTTATTGGAGCTCATTCCTAATACTCTCTGGGAAATTGATAAAAGCAACTAATAAAATCCCTAAGAACTAGCATCCAATTGATATGAAACTAAAGTCAAAAGAGCATAAATATGTACCTCAAAAAATAAGGTCAAAACTATGAACAATATGCTCCTGACAAGGAGGATTTAGAGACCCTTCAATGACAAATCGACATATGGGTATAACGGATCTATACTTGCTTCTTGAGAGGGACAAACTTCTTAAAAATCAAACCTACGACATTAATTTCAATCAAATGCAAAAATGAGGGAAAAACTTAAATTCCAAATGAAGCACACTATTATAAAATGACCATAACACCTAAGTTTGATATGATAATTGAAGCTTATTAAGACCTCTTCATCACATAGTGCTAGATATGTAAAGAGTATGTTAGACCAAGCAAGAGCGATGGAGATCATTCAAGAGGATTAATGACAATATAGCATTAGAGGCTTCACCTCTTTAGTGTCTAATTTCCCCTTTACAATTCTAACCCAAGAATAAGAACAAATGATAGCATCATTTGTTTAAAGTGCAATTTCATGAAATTCACCAATAAATCTTATTTGCAAGGGTTTAAAGAGCTTTCTTGCCAAGTTCCTTAGCATAAGTTGACTTGCTCACTGTATATGCATAAAAGTGCCATCTTAAAACTTTTGTTACATTCACAGAAAAAATAAAAGTAAAATTAAAAGGTAAAAGTGGCATAAGGATTAACCAGCCTTTTGTTATTATTGTTTAGTTCATAAAATGTTTCCTTTCAACTTAATTTTATCAATATTCAAATAGTTAACTTTCTAATACTGTATTATATATATATATATTAATTTTATCAATATTCAAATAGTTAACTTTCTAATACTGTATTATATATATATATATATATATATATGTAAAATAGATACAAAGCTAAAAGAAATTAATTAGAAATGAGACTTAATTGATAAGATATGTAACATAGTGATGATAGAGCTTTTAAAAATAATTTTGATTCAAAAAAAAATTGAACATTTTGTATACGTTGGTTCGTTTTAATTTAAAGTAAGAGTTCTAAAGATGAGAAGGTGAAATCAAATATGTATGTCACCTCGTGTTATAGACAACAGTGGAGGAACAAAAACCACCTTTTTTATTTTACTTTTTCTCCTTTACTTCACTTAGACACAACAATATCTGTTTAAGTTATTAGTTTCAATTTATTTAGGTTAAAAGTTTAGTGAGAATTATAGATTGCTGAGAAAATGCGAGAAAGAAGATTTCATTAGTTATTGGCGTTTATAAAATATGGATCTCTTATCTTGCTTTTTAATTAAGTATCAATTTAATATAACCCTTTTAAACTACAAAAAGTTGTACCTTATGATTTACGACCAATAAGTTGTAATGTTAATAAAATTTATGCTTGTTTATATAGATATTCTATATAATGACATCTAGTAGAAACAAAGAGAAGAAGGTGCCAGATATAGAAATTGTTGAATGGAGGGATCTACAACTTTAATCAGATCAATCAATTCCTAGCCGATAATAACATTTGACCTCAGCCACCAATAAATAAGTCAGGAACAACCTCATTCTTCCTCAAACAATAATGAATCAACTAGTATAGTGCAAGTTTGTTAATCTTTAACACCTACAAATCGACTTATGCTCAACTATAGATTTACATGTTTAATGTGTATTTTCTTATCATTATTGATTTAATGTTAGGTTCCAATGTCAATATTGAAAAAAGATTTAGAGTTATAACTAGAGGTTGTGAATTGAAATGAATTAATATTGCAATAAATAACATGTTATCAATACAAATTGATGCTTTGTAAGGTCGTCTAGTAAACAATATCCAATTTACAAAATTGTCAACTGAGATGGGGATTATCGCGAGAACAAAATTACTTTGCTTAAAGAATGCTAAGGATTTAAAGGAAAACAACTTGCTTGAAAGTGCTTTGAATAAAGTTACAGTAAATTTTCAATTTATTTAACTATATGTAATATTGTTTCTTTTATTTTAAGATTAATTACACTTTTAATTATTATTCATAGATGAAATTGAATATTGTTGATATCGAGAACCCTGATGTTTTAAACTGCATGATTTTATTGTTGAAACAAATGACCAAGGATTGTCATTATAGGTTACATCAGTTTTATAAATTTTTTCCTTCTGATGCGGAGACATGGAGACATGTTTCAAAACGAATAATCTCAAGAAAATTGGAATAATTTGTGAGATTATTGGGGCTCTTTTAAAGTTCAAGTTTTTTTCTTTCCCTTTATATTTGCTTCTATTAATTTTGTTAGATGATTTAGTGACTACTTAATCTTTTTTTCTTTATTTAGGAAAAATGTGAGAAGGCAAAGGTCAATAGAGGAAAAATGAAAAATACCTTCCAATCAATGGTCCAAATCATTTGTAGTCCTCCGAAATAAATATGTAAGATCTATGCTTACAAATTATAATTATATTAATAAACATTATATTAGTTATTATGCCTTATATTTTTCTTTTATAAAATAGAGAGAGAAGGAATTACATAAACAAGAGTGTGATAGGATCACACTATACAAAATCACTCACTATAAGAAAGGTCAAAGGTGGATTTCAAAAGAAGCAGGAAATAACTATATAAATATAAATATTTGTTTAAATTTTAATTTTATTTATTTATGTAGTACTAACTAATAATATTTGCATTGAATATTGGTTATATATATTTTTATTTTAGAATAAGATGCACGAATTGTTACAAAAATAAATGTCTGAGGGGTGTTAAGTAAGAAGTACTATCTCCATAGAGCTTAAGTCTATTTATAGTAGGATTTGGACATTTTAATAATTTAGTTGAAATTAAATTATAATGTGAATCAAACTTTAATTAGAATTAAATATAATTCTAATTAAATATCAATTATGTCCAAATTAAATCTAATATCTAATATTGATCCTTATTGATTAAATATCTCATATTTAACCATAAAGTATCTCAAACTTTACAATCAAGTACAATTTGATTAAAATATCTTTACTCTCTTCAACCCATTCTTTACATGAGATTCATTAAGTTCTCAAATATGTTGTCTGTGATTATAAATTATAATTATAGTTTATAATAATAATTAGAAATTATAATTATTATTAGATAAATTAAAAATCCTTTTAATTTATCATTAAATTTCTAATAAAATAATTTATAATCATATATCAAGATTGGTATCTAGCAACACATCATGACCACTCCAATATTTGGTAATATCAAAGCAATTTTGACTAACCTTTTCATGCATGAATTTTTAATATAATTCAATTATTTCATCATACAATATTCCAATTAGACATAAAGTATATAATTAATGTCTATTATATTTTGAGTCTAATTATATTAGTTCTTCGTCAGCTATCAATTCAATTAATGACATTTGTAAATTATTTATAAATCGTCATTTTACTTTGGCCAAGGATTTTTGAATCAATATTAATAAAAAAACTATAGAACATTCTCCCTAATTACTTTAGGATGATGAATCATATCTTGATCGCACAACTATCTCCATATAGTTCATGCTATATCTAATGACTATCGATTGATCATCCGTAATTAAATAGGTCATAAATAGTATCAAAACATAACAATCACTTTATAAGATAACTTTAGAGATCTCAAGTCAAAGAATCACTTATATAATCGTCACAATGAGAATTTTCATAGATATACAAGTAATGTTTCAAATGGATTTATTATATCGGTTTGTTTAGTGAATTTGTTCTCTAATAGGCACTCACACGTTTGTTTAAGTATTTTCATACTTTAGTCTATAAGATTGATTACTTCCTTCATAAGGAAAAACATAATATGTGCTAGTCTTTTATGTTTTATTAATGTCCGGTCTTAATAGAACAATAACCAGGAACAATTTAGGGATAATACAAAAATGCAACATGAATCTCATAATTATAATCTCATTATAATTTCATTTACAATGTATAATTATCTTATTAAATTTATCATATATATTTAAATATGTATAAGATAAAGAATGCCTTGAAGTTATTTTGTCACTAAACTACAACCAAAGCGATTGACTGTAGGATATAAACCAACACATAAACCCAAGCAAATTAAGAATAAATCGTATATGGATTAAGTTTGTATATAGATTATCAACTTCTCTTGTTTTCATCAATTATATTCTCCAATATAAGGATGCAGTGACAGATAAGTATGGCACGAATTTATAGTTTTAGTTTATTTGTAGTTGTTTATGTAATGAAATCGTTAGTTGAAGTAGGTTGGCCTCTTTTGATGCTTAGGCAACCGTGAAACAACCTTGTACAATTCTAACAGCGAACTCCATATAATGGAACTGTATCGTGTTGCTTTTTTGCATGAAGTACTATGAGCACTATATATTCGATCGCTTATCTCATACTTATTTCATTTTATTCCTTTTAACTACGCTAGTTTTTGCTTTTTACTTATATGGTTTGACTTGAAGGTGAAATCTAAGACCCTTATATCTTTTATACCATATATATTACATCATTAAAGTCATCTTTTTAGATTGAACATAAATTAGATAATGGTTGCCAATTAATACAATATTATAAACACAACAATTTAGTTAACAAACCATTACTTCTTTTTTTTGGATTCGAAGAAACTCCGTAGGCGGACCAAGTGGGCACACCTCTCTGAGGACCCAATTGGCGCACCATCCCACAGGCGGACCAAGCAGGCATACCTCATCATTGAGGGCCCGACTAGTTCTCCATTTATAGGTAAAACCCCGACTGCTCCAGGCTTTTATAAGAGGGGCTAGTATGAAATCGAACCTGGGATCTAACCAAAGTCAAGCCTCGCTCTCAACCATCAAGCCACACCCCTTGAGGGTAACACAAACCATTACAAATAGCCATACAATAGAAATCATACTTCATTTGATATTTTTTAATTATGACATAATTTATTGGGTCAATTACATATAACCAATTTTCAAAGAGATAATGTTTTGGATTTTGAGATGGGAATATTTTTCATTTGATATATAGTCAACATGTTTTACAATATTTTATTGCTTGGTAATTTAGCTATAACTTAACTGATTCTATCATATCTTCTGATATTCTAGAAATGTATATATATATAGTGTTGAAAAAGACCCATTTCAGTATTTACTGAATGGATAATTTTTATTAAATTTTAATCATATGTGACTTCTAGAAAAGAAAAAAAAAAGCAACATTACATAAGACCCTTCAGGGATGTTGACCCAATTCATTTATCCTTAAAAATACGATATTTATTTTCATTGAGTATGATTACGAAACTATTAGTTGTCACACCATCATCCATAATTAGATCTGGAAAGAAACTTCCAACTCGAAGACCTTGAAAACCATTCCAAGTCGCACAAACCTTATGGGGCCAACGTGGCCATGATAGTGTTGAAAACTTGCCGCATCAATTAACCTCTGGATTAACAACTCCTGAAAGGAAGTGCTTTAGCTCATGCCAATGTTCCCCGTTGTGATTCCTCTTCCAAAGCACCTAAAAGTATGCTTAATTACCAGTTATTTTTTTTACCTATTTCCCCCTCATCAAGGAGACGCACCCTTGAATGGGTCACATGAAGTTTTATTACATTGGCTTTGGCATCAATTCAATGATCACTGCATGTTCATTTTTCAATATCCAATCAATTACTAGCTAGGTTGTAGATGGTGTAGTTATACATTTAATTGTGAAGAGTGACGACTCAAGCAGTAGATGAGTCCAATGGCTTCCTATAAGCAGTAGATGGAAAGAGCTTGAGCATCCCATAGTCCTTATCATGCGTGTAGAGAGACAGACAGATAGTGTTTTAGGCAAATGGGTCCCTGGAAAGGGAAATGAAGAGGATGTGCTATAGCAGCAGTTGAGCTATGACATGTGTAAATGTCATTAGATGCCTCTTCTTTTTGTGGCATGTGAAGAGATACCCTTTAATCATTCAACATCATTGTAGTGAAGATTAATTTTTGCTGACATTTCGCAGGGGGGTTTGCCTTAAAAGAAGCAGTATCATATTGGATTGTACAAAAGTAGATGTCCAAAGTTCTCTCATTCTCTGAACACCTCCCTACTCTTGAGTGGTCACCAAGTTTAAGTATTCAAAGCTCACTGCTTTTTATACTGGATAAGCAAGTACTGACTCACTGTACCTTTCTTCATAGGCAACCCAAATGTTCGTTTTGACAGGAAAAGAGAATATTTTCTCGCCCAGAGCTGATCATACTTGTTGCTGTTGTTTTGATTTGTTAGAGACTGTTAAACCTATTTTCTGCGTGAATCCCCCTGTAGTGTGATGAGGTGAATCAAATTGCTTACTGTTCACTCAGTTTAGAAAATGTGATCAGCTGCTTTCTTTTAATCACTCATTTTGATGGATGAGCAAGTGTTTTCTGCCTCCTTTAGACCTGCCGACTTTTCTTTTTGTCTGGTTAAAGTTTGACTTCTAATATACAAAATTTCTGCATTTCAACTTTGTTTCAAAAAGAAAAAGGAGGCTGAGAAAAGAAAATCTGATTTAATCTCTCCGGTGAAAAGTAAGTGAACACTCGTTCCTCAAACCAAAGAATGTGTGCATATACACTAAATGAAAGTGAAATAGCAAGCGCATCCATTATGCATGTATATAATATATAGATTGATCTTGAAGGCCGGCCGGGTCCATTACTAAAAGCTCTGGTCCAGGTGTGAGAGCAACTTTGCCATGATTAACGCTCCTAAAAAGCAAATGGGGCCAATTCCCAGTTGTGCATGGCATCTTAGTTTCGTCATAAATTATTGAAAACAAACAGCTGCCTGCTTCTTTACAAATGTGTTTTTCTTTGTATTTTTGTTGCCAACAGAAGTGATGATACACGTCTTACAAGTTCCAACCCCAACAGGGCCTAGGTTTCATGTACTGCCAATAAATGAACAACAAACATCTACCCAGACGAATTCCAAAGCAATTTTGAACTTGGTTTTGATGGTGATAGTCCTGTCTTCCATTATTATGGAGTCTCATTTCAGCTATTTTAGATTTTTGAAAACACATGGCCCCATCTCAGAGCCCAGAAGATTTGCATTAACGCCACTGCTGAAAACAGGATAAGTTTGTGGGCTTAAAACGTGCTTCTTTCATAGTTTTTTTTTATTCAAATAGCTTTTCATTTCACTAATATCATGTCACACTCAATCTAAAGTCCTGTAATAACTTTTTATATCACTAATATAATTGCTCAAAATAATATTTTTATAGTCATTAATTGAAAGAGCTTTAAATCTTGAAATAGCATAAACAATTGCATCCACTATAAGTTGATAATAATAAGAGTATGCAATATTAAATGACGCACACATGTCATGCCATCATATGTTTATTGTTAGTTTCGCATTATGAACTAGTTATTTGGATTGTAATGCATTATGGATGGCAGGTTCAATTTCATGGCTTGTTTGTAGAGCATTAAAATTAGATAATTATCTTCATCTTTTCCTCTCCTAGTTGGAATAATATTGGCCCCTATTCTT
The DNA here is from genome assembly GCA_024752395.1 of Erythroxylum havanense. Classification (NCBI taxonomy): domain Eukaryota; kingdom Viridiplantae; phylum Streptophyta; class Magnoliopsida; order Malpighiales; family Erythroxylaceae; genus Erythroxylum; species Erythroxylum havanense. The sequence goes on along the minus strand of JANTNU010000005.1, from coordinate 24,615,871 downwards.
TAATAGCCATGTGAACTTCATTATTTCAATAGTATTATCATTAGTTCCAAATAAACTATTATTATCATTCATAATTAATTCTATGTCTTTTTTCTTTTTCATTCTTATATTCTTGAAGCAAAGATTAACTTTTTTTATGGTTTCACATTACCCCCAATTAAATATTATTTTAACATATAGTATGATTTCTTACATACCGTGAACAAATTTTGCATATGAATGTAAGCTGGACCATTTGATCTTCTTAAAGAGGTTGAAATATTAGAAACACTTGAACTTCCCTCTATTTGTCTATAAAAATAAATATAAACGTATATAAGTAAAATAACTTTTAACTAATCCTGCATAGAAAAAGATACCTTGAGTGTCCCATAACTCTCCTCTATTTATTGATAATATATTCTAATATTTTAAAAAGCTACAATCTATATGTATTATATTTTATATCGTATTTTTTTCCCAACTTTCCATGCCTTGGCAATTCCCAATCCTAGACTCCTCCTACAATTAAAAATGACCATGCGATAGAATTTAACGAAGATGTGAGAGCTATAACTTATTGAAAGTAACTTAATACTGTGTCAATATATAAACCATATGCATATAACTAAAAATAACAAAATTGCAGACAATTAGCAATGGCAAGCAATTCAATTAAAAGAATCAAATTTGGTTAGAAAAAAAAAATCCTAAAGCACATTTAAATTTTGTTGAATTATGTTTTTTGCATTTCGAAGAACTCATCTTTGAATAATCTTTGGTTAAGACTATGTACAAGAAAACTATAGATGAGTATGTTGTGGCTTACAGTGACTAGCAACAAAGGAGGAGGATTGATTGGCAATGCTTCATGGAATTGACAAATTAAAATTGATTAGGGATAGAGAACTGATGATTGTAACTGGCCAAAAAATGATAAAGGAAAGAATGAGAGGTGATTGGTGATATGTGCTAACTGTATTATGTTTAGCATGATTATACTAGCAGGTTAACACTGCGCAAATGCGCAGTGAAAGTGCCCAGTGAATTTATATGCAGGGCAAAATTTAAGATGACAGTTAAATAAAAAATAATTTGAAAATGTAATGAAATAATCATCCGTTGGGAGAAGAACTAAGATGAAATAACTTTCTTTCAGATAAGATCAAAATAGTTTACATGTCTACTACTGACATCTGCAGTATAAAGATACGTTAATCTATAAGTTTTTTAATGTGTGCTTCATAAAATTTCCTATTCT
>JANTNU010000005.1:24602572-24614531 GCA_024752395.1 Erythroxylum havanense | reverse complement strand
TCATTTTTAGGAGTGATCATGTTCAGTGTAAGCAGTGAAGTTACAAGTGTTCAGTATTAGTAGTTGGGTCTCGGAAATGGGATCCAACAACTTAATTTAGCTTATATTTTGTTTATAATACTTTTTTAATTTCTTAATGAAGAAGTAATGAATTCGACCAAGTTTGAGTTGAGTTAGAGTAATCTTATGATGATTTTGTAGTAAGAAATTAGAATATATCACTAACAAGGAGTTATATTGTTGAACATTGGGGCTATAGGGAGCCATGTTGCTAAAAATGGGACTAACAGGGACCTATGTTCAGTAGCAGGGAGTAACATAGAGTCAATAGGGACCTATATTCTAGAATGTGAGACCAATATAAACTCGTGTTCAAATATGTTTTTATGTTATTTTATTTTGTTTCTTCTTATTTTTGATCAAAAGTAATATGAGAGCAATATAAGGTCCATATTAGACCCATGTTGACAGTAATTATTAACACAAAAATTCAAGAGGGGTGTAAAGCAATACGGAGACCTACATGGTCCTATGTTTGACCTATATTTGACTAAAATTTTAGGGTTTTGTGATAAAGGAACAAAAAAAGAGAAGAGGAGAGTCATATGGGAGGACCAAAAATCAGTTCAAAGATAAAGGAGACTTAAGAGCATATCAAATAGAAGCAATCTTGGAGGAAAGCTAGATGTCATCAAAATCAGTTAAGAAGCATTAAAATTCAAGATCCATGAGCTTATTCTTATTGCTTGTTTTTTTACTGTTCTTTCTTGGTTTTATTTGTTTTATTATAAACTAATTTTGATATAGATTTATATATAACGAACCATAAAATTTACATTTAATTTTATTTCTTTGATTTTACTGAAAGATCCTTGTTTTCTTAAGAATTATTCATGTTCATATATTATGTTAAATTAAAGGAATGAGAGTTAAAGATTCAATAATTGGATTCATTCATTAAGATTGAGAGATAATTTGTATGAATAGATCACAACATAAATAATGAGGGTTGTATAGGTTGTTAGAGATAGAACTACATGATCTTTTTTTAGTTACGGTGAAACTTATCATATGAATTCTTAAAGTCGATTAATGTATTCTTAAGTTATTTGATTAGTAAGACATTTTGGTTAACCAACTTAAAGATAAGAACTGTATTGCTTAATAGAGAATGTAGTTATAACTTACAAATTTTATGTCTGTCCAAATAATTAGGATTAATCACTGCATTAGGATAAGCTCAAGTATAGTAAAGTTTTGGAGAGGTTTTACTTCTAAATCTATTATATCTACTGATTATTAATCTGATCTATTTCCTTATATGATTAGTTCTTATTTGTTATTTTAGTTTTGATTATTTTCCTTTTCCAATTTAATTACTCAATTGATTGGAATAAATAGTAGAAAAATAATAATTTCTAGTATTTTTAGTTCTTGTGGGATCAACATTCACCTAGCCTATAACTAGGAAGGATAGATACACTTGCCTTTGAAATTTCTTTGTCATTGCTTTGTGTGTTTCATTTCATTATATCATAAAAATTGATAAGGCTTGCGATAGTGAAACCGTGATAATGGATGGATCATAATTTTATGGCAGTGACGGTGAGAGGTGCTAGCTTTAACTAAAATTAATAAAAAGTGAAAGATTGATATTTATGAGGGGCATAAGTCAAAGGGGGAAGAAGGGGGAGGAAGAAAGATATAATTTTGAATTTAATTATTCCTTAATTTTAATTTAAAATTTACTTAATATTTTTGGAATTTCATCACTTACCATTACATTAGTCAGTATGGTTGGTGCAACCTGAGTGTGGTACAATTTGATATATAAAATCAATATAAAATAGTGCATTTTGATACTATTTTTATCTGGTATGATAAGGTACCCAAAAGTCTAGTTTCTCTAGAGTAAAAAAAAGGTTATTTTTATATAGTCTGGTTTTAGTTGATTTACTTTATGTCTAATCTTAAGTTTCTAATATATCTTTTGATGTTATTGCATACAAATCATAAAATACTTCCAATAACAAAAACATACAATTTCCACAAGTAACTGTAGCGTTAACTTGCTATTAATTAGTTAACTACAAATTAGTTATCTTCAATAAATTTTGTTCATTAAAAAGATTATCAAAGCCATAATATGATTAATTGTTTACTAGTTATACTGATAAGACAATGTATTGATTCACTAATGCAAACAAAAGTTAAAGAAACCTTTATATATATATATATATTGGAAATCCACTAGGCAGATACTATTAAACTGAGCAAACATGAGATCTAAAACTATTTAAAAAGTGCTTTGGTGCTTTAATTTACTACATATGGATGGAAAGAAATAGCAAACTACACGATTATATATGGAAGGAAAGAAATAGTAGACTACATGATGATTCTTTAAGGGACAAAGAACTAAGATATCAAAGGATTCTTATGCATGTTAGGTTATCCATCCTTGCCAATAACCTACATCTTTCACTAATCAGTGTATTGAGAGTTAGATAGAGAATTTAGGTTCCTCATTTCCTACTTCCCCTAAGTTACTCCTAAGATCCTATGATTCCCACATTTAGCTAGATGTATTTTGGTCCTTAAGCTAGATTCAATACTTGTAAATTCTTGGAACTTCTTGTGCTTTATTCTTATTAACTAATTATTTCACTTGCCTTTCAAATATATATATGAAAAATATGAGGGTTAATATTATTTACAATAGTATTTTAAATATGAACAATTATCTTATAATAAAGTAAGATTATCTTTCCAACATACTTGTATATATAACTAGCATAGTCATGTGATGACTTGTAACATTGTAAAATGAATAGAAAAATCCCAATATCTTATTTATAGATTTTATAAGAAATCACTATTAATAAAAGCAAAAAAAATTTATATTTTGAAAATTGAATCCCTCTGCATACATTTTACTCTCCCACATCTTAACCACAAAATAATAACTATTAAAAATAGAAGTGCTTTTATAGAGAGAATGGTTTAGGCTCTTAAATTCATTCTATACATAGAATGGAGTATTGTCTTCTATTTTAAGGTGACTTGACCACTCTTATAACAAAGTTAAAGATAAGTTGTCCTTATATTGTCCTTTATTTTTGAAATATAAGAAAAACATATTAATAAATCCCATAAAAGGGATATGTACATCAATTCAGTAAAAGAGACCAATAAAGCTTTTTAAAGCCACCCATCTTGGACATCTCATTGCCAAACTTAATACAAACTTTTGGTGTGTAAAATGACTAAATGAAAGAGATCATTCAATAACTAGTAGTATAGTAGAACTTTAGCTCCTCTTTGTATCCTTTTTAAACATTCCAAACCAAAGTCTAAACATTGTTGAGTTTAGTTCTTTGAGAGTTGGTGTCTATCCAAACCCACTGTCTCATCCTTACTTACAAATCTCCTACAATGCTATATGTGCTTAATGCTTTCTATTAGAATATCCTTAAATTCCTTTCCCTTTAAATTGGATAGATGTAGTTGCTTAGTGTTATATTGAAGAGGCTTTTTTTAGAGTTAGTGGGAAACTTATAAAAGCTAAGTTATGTAATAATATCTTCTAGGTTGTACACAGGGCATGATATAACACTCTAGTTTAGAGATTGTTCCTAGATGTATTTAACGATGTTAAAAGAGAAGAATAAGTGGTAATTAGATTATTTCTCCAATCTACAAAAGTTGCATGATATATATGTTTCTATGCCTCTAATTCTTAACCTAGCGAGAAGCTTATTAATAATTTCCATTTATAAAATGAAACTGACTTTAGGACGATTGCATTGGTTCCAAACAATTATATGCCAATTCACTTTGTTTTTTTTGGAGTTTTGAATAGATCTATGCATGATTTATTTTCAAATTCTCCAATTTTCACATTTTTCCATATTTTGATATCCTACTTGTTAGGATTGGGTAGATAGTCAAAGACATTCTCCATAATACTGCTAAATCCTCAAATGTTGTTGAACTGATAATTTCCTTTGTTGATTTCCTTTACCATTGTTTAAGATGGAAGCATATGCTTATTATTAAACTAAAAAAATATTCTACTCCATTGTGAATGTGTTTCACGATATTTTGTTGTTGTATTTGGTACTTTAGTTTCATTATATATTGGAGAGTCAAAGAAGAAATGGAAGCTAACACTAAGTTCCATAGAGTCTTTCCCTATAAGTAATGGCTATGAATCCACCTAACCCATATGGACTCTTTAACCACTAAGAGTTTGTACAATCGTTTAGCAAGCATCATGTTATTGACTACCTTTACAGAATTGAATCTTAAACCACCTCATCTTTAGGTTTGCACACATCTTAATAAGATACCTTGGAATATAGATAATTATTAAGGTCTTTAGTTTATGGAAATTCTTCATTGGTTTTTCCAAAGCCTTGATTAATTGTTAGGGAAAAGTCAGGTGAGCTGATTAGTGTAAATGTATATTGTGTAGGGTAGATGTTATCAACTAGAGCCTACATACAAGGAAAAAATGTATGTTGTGCCAACACCACAATCTTCTTTGTAAGACATCTAATATATGTAAGCAATCTCTCATGATAAGTGTGGAAAAAGTAATTGGGAACCCAAGATAATTAGGACGAAGTTTTTGTAGTTTTAAATTAGTGAGAGTAGCTAGTTGCTCCTAGTTTTAGGCCCTGATTTGTATATAAGGCTCTTATTCCTATTGATTTCAAGCCCTAAGATTATGCTAAAGTTGTTTATGGCATCTATTAACAATTAAATTGAGTATTTTTTAGATTTACATAACATGTCATCTACAAAGGTTAATGGGAATTTTTTTACATCAGTGGTGGTATTAAAAGAGGTTATCCTCCTTGATTTTCTTAGTGAGAATCCTAGACAAAACCTTTATATACAAAGTGAAACGGTAAGGGGATAGAGGCTCCCCTTATCTAAAATTCTACCCCTTTGAATTTTTTTGGTAGTTTCCCCATTGACCAATAATCTAAAGGAAGTAGTGATAATGCACATTTTAACCTAGTTTATAAACTGGTCATGGAATGACAAGGCCGACAATGTATCCATAATAAAGCTCTATGATATAGAATCAAATTCCTTATTGGTTTTATTTATTTCCTTCAGCATACATCCTTTGGGCAGTAGCTCTAGCACTGCCTTAATGACTTACTTCCTCACTATATGCTATGATTTCTAGAAGAATTTTGCATTCTATCCATCAAGTCTAAGGGATTTATCTATATTAAGAATCCACACGACTGTTTCTATAACTTCCATATTAAACTCAACTTTTTAGGAATGATGCTTATGCCTCATTGACTCAGTAAGAGTAGTATTCCTTGATCTCCTATATGTTAGAAGTAGTCTCTGGCTTGTGGCTATGAAATCCTTGAAATGCGTGAAGATCACCTCCTTGACCTCTTTTTGGGATTTGAAGATGTTGCCTTTTTTATAATGAATGGAGACTATATTGTTTCTATTCTCTAGCCCTTTGTTTAAGGAAAAAGGAGTGGTAATTGAGGGCTTGATCGTGTTATAAAAATATTGATTTCTCTCTCTAAAATAATTTGTTATTTTTAAGCTTTGAGTATATTTCCTTTTGGATATGCTCTAATTGCAATCTCCTGCTTTCTAGGTCTACCTTAGTATTGTAAACCTTTTTTTATTTAATGTTTCGAGTTCATTCTTGAATGCATCCAACTTCTTCACATATTTTAAGCCTTATACCTCTTAACTAGACATCTTATATCCTTGTTTATAGCTTCTTCATACATCTCCACTTAGAGGAGGCAATACGTTAGGTCGAACTCAGTTTGAGGCCAAAACTTTTATGATTAGGCTTGAGCTTGGCGAGCTTGGGTAGTTCAAAGCCCAATCAGGCTTTAACTAAGATTAATAAGGTATATATTTTTAATTTGAAACTAATGACATTATTTTTGAAAAATTTTAGAGTTGGACTGGACTTGTTGACTTTAAGGTGTCCCATATCGATTAGGGTCAGGCTAACCTTGCAAACCCTACCTTTACTCCCATTAGATAGTTATTAAATATGAATTGAGAAAATCTTAGTGTTGAGTCCCTTAACAATATCTCAATAAAGGAGTGACCAGATGATAGATTGCTACTAAAGTGAGGACTATTGTTAGTAAACCTGGATAATTATGATGAATTCACCAAAGTATGGTTAAGATTTTTTCTTAGTAACCAAAGGTTGTCGTTACTATCACTAATAATGTGAACATATACAAATCTTCAAAAATGCATTCTCTAATATCTTATTGCTATTCACTTCTTTTAATGCTCCATTGCAGATATACAAGTCTTTTGTATAAGTTCTAGCTTTTAAATATTAATGCTCCATTGTAGATATACAAGGTTTTGTATAAGTTCTAACACTTAAATATTTTTAATCTTTAATCAAATCTTTCAAACCTTCCATTTTAAATATAAAACAATGATATATCTCCTATAAGCAAAATTAAGTCCAATCATATCAAGACATAAGCATCAAACAACCAAAATTTAAAATTAAAGAACTCGGTATAATTCAACATTCTACAATAAACATTTGTATATATTATATATAAATCTATTTATTCTTTGATTTTGATCTTATAACTTTTTTTCAATAAATTGTTGGTATTATCATTATCTAAACATTTGATCTTTAACTATATATAGGGGATGACTTATATATACATCACTCAATTGCAAAGTACATCTAAAATTTAATTTTGAGGTAGCTATAGGCATTCACTAATACCCTAAGTCATAAGACAAATGCTTATTAATCACTATATGTTTTGAAATCATGCAAATACACACAATTTACGTAAACTTAACCTTTACAATTAATAATTTAAAGAAAATTTAATTATGCCAAATGCTCGAAATTAGAAGTCTCTATCTATATAACAGAAAAAAATTAAAGAATTTAAAAATTATTCAAAACTTAATAAAAGGATTTAACATACTTAGATAGCAAAACAATAAATATAAAAAATTATGCTAGACTTTAAGTTGCTTGACCTTAAAAAGTGCATATAGAAGATAATGGTTTAGACACGATGACAAAGTCTTTATCAAGAGGAAAGTTTTGATTTTTTTTTTTCACTTGATAGTTTATAGGTCCTTTTAAAGTAGAGCCCATTATAATTAAAAGAAGTGTTTGAGTTGCATGCATTTTGTGTGGAGAGTTGCAACCTTCATAAAAAATTTTGACTCTTCATTTTTGGGTGTGTTGTGACTATCCACATTTCTCTCTTTTCTCTCGACTTTGATATTAGTTGTGTGTTTGTTTGGGTGACTATCACTTTTTTTCCCATTTAAATGGTTTAGACATGATAATGAAGTCTCCATTGAGAGAAGATTTTTAATGTTTGTGATTGGATTATTGGTTTATGGAGCCTATTATAATTAAAAGAAGCATTTGAGTTGTATACATTTTGTGTGGATAATTGTAACCCTCATGAAGAAGTTTTGACTCTTCAATTTTGGGTGTGTCTTGCCCATCCACATTCCTCTCCTTTCTCTCCTCTTTGGTTTTAGTTAGGTGTGGGTTAAGGTTTCTTCTTCCTACTTGGTCTAAATTTTGTAGTTGACATAATTATCGACTATATGTATATTCACCTTTTTTCACACACTTTTGTTTAGTGTGTGACTATCTATGTGCTATTTTCTCCTTCTATTTATGATTCTGATGTGACTATTCTTTTCATCTTTGCGAGTACTTACTACCTTTTTTCTCTTTAGTGTAAAAGAGGAGCCTTTGTAGAAGCTGTTAAAGTTCACAATACAGGAGAGGAATGATCGTGGTACAATGGAAAATTGTCATGATACTAGGAAGGAACTGTCATGGTATAGAAAGGGGTCTTCATGTTGTATCTAGATTTTGAAATACAGATTCTTGATTGCAATTTTGTTAATCATTATTTATTGTTGTGAGGTTTTGAATTATTAGAGAACTTAATTTGATTTCATCGTTGATTTTATAGTGAATTATTTTATAGACTAGATCCTGTGGTTTTACTTCTCAGTTTGAGGGTGTTTTTCATGCTAAAATTTGGCATTCTCCTGTAAGATTTATTTTGTGCATTCATATTTACTCTTTATAGTTTCATTCAAAAGAAAAGATTTTATTTTACCCACCATATTATATACTATTGTTGCTTCTATTGAGTCAAATGTCTCCTTTTTTTTAGTAACTTTCCTTTGTGAGTTTTATATTGAAAAAAATTAGGAGCATAAATTAGCGGATTAAGTTTATAATTATCTTCTCAGTAGTTATTAAATAAAACATCACTATTCAAGAAAGAGATTTCCCTTATGTATTTATATATGTCCTTTCTTGAGTAAAGAGAATGCATTTACTTTTATATATTCCAAGGATTTTTGTTATTATATTTAATTTATACTTAATCACAATTTGTTTGACAAGAAAGATTTATTATTCCATACCTTAAGAATATGCTCTTGCAAATTAATTTACCACAAACAAACAAAAATCAATACAATCCTTTTTGACAATAAAAGTTAAAGGTAGCAATAACACAATATGGTTAAGGGAGGATCATAAATAGAAGATAAACTTACGACTAATATCCTATTTGTTTGTTTCTTAGCAAAAGAACAAGGAAAATTTTGGCTAAAGAATTCATTTGCAATTTAAAGTTAGTTTATGTTATTATTTACACCATAATATTACTAAAATAATACTAATTTTATGATAATGTTACTAAAATAGTACTTATTACGATAACAAATATTAAAATAGAAGCTTAATTAGTGAATCAAAAATGTGAAAATTACTTCAAAAAATTGTTTTTAAGACCACATCAATATTTAATAAGTCTAAATTACTTAATTGAATTTGTTAAAAACTTAATTCAAGTTGTATGTATGGTATTATCAATACTTATATGAATTTGTTGTATATCGAATCGTGTTACTATAAGTAACGGTTGATACGAAAGGGATATGGACCCAAAAGGCCCGTGGACAAGTTGTGTAGGCTTCCGCCCACGACAACTGGAGACCATCTTCATCTTATGGGTTCAGAAACCTACGACTTCAACACGGCAGGTTTTTTGCTGTCTCTCGCACCTGCGCAACCATGGCGAAAAAAAGAAACAAGAAGAAGCAGAAAGAAGGCGCCGTGTCCATGGACATCTCTGAACCCATCGTCTCAGACCTCCCTCAGAGTATCTGCTATTTCTCTCTCGTACTTTCCTTTAACATATGACATTTTGCTCTTGAAATTGGTGGCAAAGTTTCCAACTTTATAGTTCAATCGCCTGAAAGTTTTGATTTCTATTTTTTTAATGTCTTTCTGCTTATGATTTCTCCTTTCTTTTTTGGTTTTTCGACTTAATCTAACGTGTGAAAACTTGTATCTACAGCAATGGATATTTCAGAATCTGGAGCTCAGAAGCTAGGGTTTGGTGGTCCTAGCAGGTTGGTGCTCATAAACCATTTGATGATTTCCAATATTTCAATTGACTTTCATACTTAGTTCACATCAGGGCAGCACTTATCCTTGGTGAGGGAGGTAACTACATACTGAATTTTGTATAGCAGTTTGAAATGTAGATTTCTCTTGGGTACGCTATGAATTTTAATTCATAAAAGTTTCTTATAGTTTTAGGATTTAAATGGATTTACTAGGTAACTGCAATGCGTTCTCTGCTTGAAGCTTTGTGAAAGACAAGGGCATTAGAAAGCACGGTTTAAAAAATCGTATAGGAAAGGGTGATTCTGGGTTCTCTGGCTGGTGGTCTAGATCAATGATGACTGTCCCTGTGAGAAACATTATTGGTGTTATACTGGTATCATTAGATAAGGAACATACCTTTAGTTCTCTCTTATTTAAATTGCCCGTTCATCATGCTAGGAATTTGAAGCTGTGCTCAATCTGAACTTGACAATGGAGGTTGAGTTCTACCAGTTTTCCTTCATTGTGAACGGGCATATGATATACTGTAATGACCTAATGGTGTTATGGCCTTTTAATAGCATAAGACATTTTGTTTACTTTTACAAGTTATCATTGTTTGTATGAAAAGATTTCTCTGTTATCCACATCAATCGTCAGGAACTGGTGGGATTAAATCAGATTCTTAATTTTGTCTGCTTTAGCTTCACTGTGTTGCTGAACTTTACTTCTACATATGAGTTAAAATTCTGATTTATAGCTTTTACTGTCTTTTTGAAAATTTTCCATAAATTGGATGAACTGACTATGGTGTTTTCTTTTTTTTTGAAACAGAAAGCTGAAGGGAAGACCAATGAAAAGATCAAAAAATGTTCGAAAAATGAAAGCCATGGTCAAAGCAATAGCTGCTAATGAGAAGTCCGTTGAGAAAATTATGAAAAGTGAAGATAAAGCATCAAGGATTCTATCTGCAAAGTTGCTGTACGATTAATAAGAAGATATTGATATTTTCCTTAAAATTTTAAATAACTAATATAACCAAAGATAGAAGTGTAAGAAAACTTATCCAAGGTCTTAGATAAGTTTTCTTGTATCTTCCTTTAGCTTCTTATATTAGCCTTCAGTTTTTTATTCTCCACATTTAAAGATGTGGTCAAGGACTTTTACATCTCAGACATTTCTTTATATACCCAAACAAATGAAATGGCATTTACTACCTAAGGCAAAATATTAACCATTGCCTAAATGATATACAAAATAGTGAATTGTCAGTTAACAAAATTATCTCATAATTAGGGAACCCATGAAACCTCTTTTTAGTATTATCATTAGTCATCAATAGATTTTGGTTTCTAATGACAACAATTTTAGCTCCTCAAATGACTTTGTCAATCATTTTTCTTCCCTCCTCTTAGTACACATGGATGAGTACGAGTAACTTTTAATAAATAATTATGGCGCATGGAGCACATACATATACAATACGGTTGGAAGAAACTTATTAAGGCATTAATGCCAAATACAACACCACACCACATGTTGATATTGAATAGTGAAACAAACAAAAGATTTAAGCTAGTAAGGTTATGTATGTCATATTTATCACTACCAAGAATGGTTTGTTAGTATGCATCAAGAACACAAAACACTCAAGCAGGCACGGGACATGTTGGTAACCTTACTTATAAAGTCAAATGATGCAAAGTTGTAATAATTAAAGAATGAGCAACTCTTCATATAAGTATTTTTTCAAATATTATATCTATTTCCAATAAAATTTCAAAGGCAAATATTTTAATGTTTTCTATAAGAATGAGACGGATTATTATTTACAAGTTGAGGAATGAAATTAAAAATGCTACTTGTAGTTAAAGGAAATCATTAATTTTTAATGTTTTTAGTATAATTTGTGATTGTAATTTATTTTGACTTTTGTAAACTTCCCAATTATTGTAGAGATTTAATTCATGATTTTTCTTTATTGAGAATGATACAAATTGGTTCTCTATAATGGGATAATATGCCATCCTTTCTTTCATTTCTTTATTAAATTAGAACCAATTTATAGAATATCTGCCAATGTTTTTTCTCTTACTATCCTCTAATTCCATGCCCACTCTTGATACCCATCTTTATGTTGGCCCCTGCTAGTGAATTCGCATTTTTTGACAAATACGTCTAACCTTACAATTAATATCTTCTTCTCATCCTTTTCCACACTAGCCACCATGCTTCCTTAGACCATGGCAATCATGACCTCATGTTGCAACCTTTAATACACTAACTAATTTTAGATGGATTCTCAATAGCGGCATCTTACACTATATCATTATTAACTTGAGTAATATCTCCATTCACACCCTTTAAGCTTTTTAAGTTTGTTTAAACTTTTCTAGATTAGCAAATAATACATTCGGATGTTTGGGGTCCTGCCCCTGTTAAATCTTTTCATGGTCATTCTTACTTTGTTCTATTTGTTGATGATTATACACGTTTCACATGGGTTTATTTCTTGAAAAATAA
>JANTNU010000005.1:24564064-24588352 GCA_024752395.1 Erythroxylum havanense | reverse complement strand
ATTTCACATTTGTATTTTGATCCCATTAGCTTCGCACTTGTTTCGAACCACTTGTTTCTTTTCGATTTGAATTCTATGCAAGCATGATCATGACCGGATTAAGCAGTGAAGTTTGGGTGTTAAGTATGTGCAGTTGGGTTCCGGAAGCGGGATCCAACAAAGAACCACCTCTACCAAAGGAAAGCATGGAGAAATCTAAGAGTTTCAAGGAAGAATCATTATTGAAAGAAAGGAAGGCTACATCCAAGGACAAAGCTAAGCATGAGGAATCAAGCAAGCATGAAGCCAAAGGTAAGGAGGTAAATCTTCAAGACCTTCCTTTTCAAAATTCATATTTAATGAGAAAGTGTATGATTGAGTTTAATCATGAAAAAGATCTCGTTGATTTTTTTGGAAAAGTCAAGGTGAATGTTCCCTTGCTTGATTTAGTGAAAAGAGTTTTGGCCTATGCTAAGTACCTTAAAGACTTGTGCACAAACAAGAGAAAGTTTAGGCCCAATGATAGAGTCCAAGTGAGTTCTAATGTGTCATCTTTGTTTAAACTTCAGATACCTATCAAGTATCAAGACCTTGGATCTTTCACCATTCCATGCACTATAGGGAAGGCAAATATAGGAAGAGCTTTATTAGATTTAGGGGCCGCTATTAATATGATGCCAAAGTCTGTCTATCAATCCTTAGGAGTAAAGAGTTCGAAACCCACATCTGTTGTGTTACAATTGGCTGATAGATCATTTAGGCATCCAGTGGGCATTATTGAAGACATCCTAGTCCAGGTAAAAGGTTTGGTATTTCCTGCTGATTTTTATGTACTTGATATGTCTTTTGAAGTTGTGCAGGACACTTCCTTAATTCTCGGGCGACCTTTCTTGAGGACAGTAAGTACCATGATCAGCATGAAGGAAGGTAAGATCACCATAGAGGTAGGCGATCAACAAGTAAGCTTCAAAATGTATGAAGCTATGAAGCACCCCCATGAGGACTATTTTCTCCTAGGAGTTAATATGCTTGATGTTGTTTTTGATGATGCATGCCCTAAAATTGAATTGTTAGAGAATTCCTTTGATTATGGTTTATGTTCACTTGAACTTGGGGAAAGGTTTAGTGTTAATATTTCAGGTTATTCAGAATTTGCAAAAACCGACGTTGATGTGGAAATGGCTGAAGGAATTGGACCTAACTACCAACACTTGATTGAAGAAAAGTAGGGAAGTTTAACCCAAGCCACTGCCGAACCAAATTTCCAGGAACTGGGACTTATGTCAGAGGAAAGAGGGAGTGATCTTCTCTCTCTTGAACTTCATAAATTGATTCCTTCCATAGTGCAACCTCCTGTGCTTGAGTTAAAACCCTTACCCGCTACATTAAATTATGCCTTTCTTGAAGCTAATGAGAGATTTCCTGTAATAATTTCCAATTCCCTGTCTGGCAATGAGGAAGAGAAACTCCTAAGTGTCTTGAGGGAACATAAGAGGGCCATAGGGTGGAATTTGGCAGATATACCTGGAATTTCCCCTGCTATTTGCACACATAGGATCTTGTTAAATGAGGGCTCTAAATCTATAAGGTAGCCTTAAAGGTGACTAAACCCACTAATTTTAGATGTAGTCAAGAAAGAAATCACCAAATTGTTAAGTGTTGGGATAATATACCCAATTTTTGATAGTGAGTGGATTAGTCCAATACACGTAGTGCCAAAAAAGAGCAAGATCACGGTGGTTAAAAATGATAGAGATGAGCTCATTCCCACTAGGGTGCAGAATTCGTGGCATGTATGTATAGATTATCGAAGGTTAAATGATGCTACATGCAAAGACTATTTTCCTTTGTTTTTTATTGACCGGATGCTTGAAAGGCTTGCCGAAAAATCGTCCTATTGTTTTTAGATGGTTTCTTTGGGTATTTTTAAGTGCCTATTGCACCAGAGGATCAAGATAAAACCACCTTTACATGCCCTTTTGACACCTTTTCATATCGAAGGATGTCTTTTTGTTTATGTAATGCTCCAAGGACCTTTCAACGTTGTGTGATGACTGTTTTCTGTGAATTTTTAGAAGAGTGCATGGAGGTCTTCATGGATGATTTCACAGTTTAGGGTGATTCTTTTGATGTTTGTCTGTTTAGCCTTGCAAAAGTTTTAAAAAGGTGCATCGAGAAGAACTTGATTTTGAACTTCAAAAAATGCCATTTCATGGTCATTGAAGGTATAATATTGGGTCATTTAATTTCTAGCAAGGGGATTGAAGTTGATAAAGCTAAAATTGAGGTCATATCTTTTTTGCCTTATCCTGCCTGTGTTCGTGATATTAGATCATTCTTAGATCATGCAGGATTTTATAGGTGATTCATAACAAATTTTAGCAAAATTGCATTACGTCTCTCCAAGCTTTTACAAAAAGATGAAAAATTTGAGTTTGATGATTCTTGTAAAAATGCCTTCGACATATTAAAATCAAAACTCATTTCTCGACCCATTTTAGTTGCCCCTGATTGGAAGTTACCTTTTAAACTTTCAAGTGACGCTTCTAATTGTGTTGTAAGGGCTATGTTGGGCCAGCGAGAGGAGAAATTGGCAAGAGTGATCGCTTATGCCTCGAAAACACTAGATCTAACTCAAACCAACAATACAACAATTAAGAAAGAACTGTTTGTAGTAGTGTTCGCTCTAGAAAAATTCAGACAATATCTGTTAAACTCACATGTAATCATTTTCACTAGTCATCTAGCTATTCGATATCTCTTAAAGAAACCGCTGTCGAAGCCTAGATTGATACGGTGGACTTTGCTTCTCCAAGAGTTTGACAATGAGATAAAGGATCGAGCTGGCACAACAAATCACGTAGCTGACCATTTAAGCAGGCAACCCGATGACACATAGGGAGTAGACTCTCCTAAACTGACTTGTGATTCTTTTCTCGATTTAGTTCTATATGCTTCAGTTTTCAAAGAACCTTGGTATGAACATATTGTCAATTACCTTATGACTAAACTAACTCCTCCTTTCATGTCACAAACGCAGGTTCACAAGTTGAAAAGTGAAGCTCGACATTACATTTGGGATTACCCTCACCTTTGGAGAATGTGCATTGACCAGGTAATCCGAAAATGCGTGCCTAATGAAGACTTTGATGCTATAGCTTTAGCTTGTCATTCTATGGTTTGTGGTGGGCATTTTAGCGATAGGAGAAAGTCTAAAAAAATCTTGGATTCTGGTTTTTACTGGCCTACCCTGTTTAAGGATTCATTTAATTTTTCTAAGGACAATTGATACTGCAAATTGCTATTTTTGATTGTAGGAGCCTCAAGACAAAGGAGTCAATGGGCTGAAATGGAGTTAACATGAGGACGTGAGCTTCAGGATGTCCACCGTGGTGCAAAAGGAAAATCTCGCCATGAAATAAATTAATCATTTCTCCGCGACGAAGGATGCAGCAATCGTACACTGCGACACAACTTGCCTGTCGTCGCGGCGAACTGTCGGAAACCCGGACTAAAATTGGAAAATTCTCTCACTGTTCCGACCCAACCCGCGACCCAACATTTAAAATCATGCCAAATTAGGTCTTAAGGGATGACTTTTTTAGTAGTAATATAGACACACCTTGGTCGACAACACAGAATTCACCTCACTCTCGACCTTTATCCATCAACTCTGACTACCTTCACTGTCAACTTCACCATCTGCCGTTGCTGCTGCTATGGGTAACATCGAAGCTCTTACGGTTGTGAGGATTTTTAACGTTATGCTTGGCTAGAACACCGATTCCTCTTGAAGATGTAGAAATGGCTTGAGTTCAATGGGCTTCAAAAGGGAGTTGTTTTACATTGTCAAGTTTAACTGCATAGTTGTAAACTTCTGAGTTAGGGTTTATGGTCGTGTAGTTAGATTAGCTTGATTAGAGTTTGTCAAGTGTTGAACAATGCTTGTGTTATGGATTTGCTTATGTAGAACTTTGATGTTTAATATATGAAGTCTCATATATGTCTTTGTGGTGATTGTGTTAACTCTCTTTTATCTGCCTAGTTGTGTTTGATATTGAGATTAAGCTTGATCCATATTGACCACTTGCATTAGCTCATCCATTAATACACACTAAGATGCATTTAACAAGGTTTTAAGAAATGGAGTTCATTGATTAAAACCTTGGACTTAAAGAGTTCTTTAAGGTTTATCATTCGAAAACTTAGTGAATTTCTCTCCTGAAAGATTTGTTTTGCACCATGATAGCCAAAGCTCGTTTTCAAGACGATTTTATCATATTTGATCATTTCTTAAGTTTTCATTCTTCATTTCCCAAAAATCTAAAAAATATCTTTTTTATACATTTTCTTTCATTTAGTTCAATTTTCTTAATTTTTACCAATGATCCAACCCCCCTTTTTATCAACTTAGTTTGCATTTTTGAAAATTAGGCTAGCTTAGACCTTTTGCGCTAGGTTCTGATTAAGTGAGACGACCCGAGGTTGCATCCTATATTGCAATCCTTGGAATTAATTTTTTTTATTCGATTTCCAGGGGATTAATCTTAAGATCAAACGAGAGCCGATCAGTTCATCACCTCAGAAATAATACAACTAGGTTCATCTCTTTTAATAGAAGTTATTGAAGTTCTACTCTCAACTACATCACATATACAGTCCAAATGTTTACATAACCTTTCTGTTGCCCTTATTCTAGTATTATGTTTCTTTCTTTTTTTCCCCTTTCCTTTTATAGAAGTTCCTAGAGTTGGAGTTGATGAACCAATCTCATTATTAATATTTTCAATTTCTTGATTAATAGTAAAGTCTTCAGAAAAGTTATCATCAAGATCAATACCAACTAGGCTTCCTCTAGATGGTGCATAAGCATCATTTGGTACAAAAGTTGAAGAAGGTTCCCAAGCTCCTTCCCCTGTGCTGTAACATCTTTAATAAAATATTCAGCTGCTCAATATGTTTCAAACCTTTAGTTCGAAATTTGGCAACCTCGGGATGTTCCTACAATAATATTGTTTAAGTTATTAAACTATCAAGTAATATTAGAACATTATAAATCTAAAGCTTAAATGCTTACCTTCAAATTTTTTCTACCATTCATCACTTGCATCAATAGTTTGATTAGTAGGATCCCATCCTAGTCTAGTTTTCTTGCCTACTAAATTTGTCCAAAGTTGCCAATCCTTTTTTAACCCATCCCATTTATTCTTAAATTGTTTGTATTCATAATTCTTCTTAGTTTCATGAGCAAACTTTGAAGTTATATTTTTCCATCCAATCTTGCTAAAGTGACCATTTGGTCGATTTCCATCTAAAGTCTTTTCCACAAAAATTTTGATTAGAGTTTCAAGAGTTCTATCATTCCAATCCGCTTTAACCCTTTTTTTAAATTTATCCCCAACTTTAATATCTTGAATTAGATTTGACATTTTCTATCAACAACAAATGATCCAGAAAGCAAAATCCCTACTGCATATAACAATTAATTTAGCAAGTATAAGAACGACATAGACAAAAGCTTAGTAAGCATTAAATGTTTTGTGAACTCAGTAATAAAAGCATAACAAGAATGACATAGTCAAAAACTTAATAAGCATGATAGTTTGATTATTTAAAGCAAAAGAGGAAAGATGAGTACAGTTTTCTAATATATAGTAGTGATTATTCTCATCCAACAAATCTTCTTGAAGGCTGGGGCACACAAAATGGTGCCCACGTTGATGAGGGTGATAGATGGGGCAAGTAGAGAGGATTTAGGAGGTGATAAAGTTTATTCAGATATCTTTAAGTGGTCTAAAAATATATTATGATAGGAAGGAGATGACTAACTTTGACCTAGAAAATAGAGAAACTCAAAGTTTTGAAACTATTGGATTGACTAAGCATCTAAGTAAGCCAACCATGAAGGTTCTATCACTACCCTTCAATATTCTTATACATGCATATGGATGAGTTCAAAATTGTGAACTAGTTGAGAAGTTAATGATGTAGGTTAGACATTATCTTTTGTCCTTTGTGGTTGTCAAAGTCTATTATCTTATGCATGTTATCCTATGATATAACAATATACCTCTTTAAGAATGCCATGAGTAGTAACTGCATTTTTTCTTTGCAATCTCTTTAACTTGTCCGAGTATGTAGCTATTGCCTTAAAATCTAAGTATGTAGCCATTGTTTGAGTTCGTGGCCATTATTTACTATAAATAAATATCTTACATGTTGGCAAAGTTTATCCTCAGATTAGCAAAGAAAAGGATTTGAAGTTACATCAATTCTTGCATTTTAAAAAAAATTCCACAATCATTACTAAACACGTACCTGCATTTTAACTTTCAACTCAACACACACAAATATCACATAAAGCACAACTTTATTTCTTCTAAACATTCACATATTCTTTTGGAAATTAAAAGAAATTGGATTAAACTTCCCAAACGGGAATAAAATACCAGAGTCAGGTTATATAACAGGAAATCAGGATAGGTTTTCCAATACAATAGCAACGCTACAATCAATATTGTCTACAAGAAATAAACCGTCAGCCTACTACATATTACAAAATAAGAATGATCAGCCTACTAAGAGAAGCTTTAGAGTTTAGGCTGTGGAAACTACTACTAAGAAGGGTAAGTAATAAGGAGCTTCAGGCAGAGCCAAAAGCCAATGAAGAACCAATCATGTTTTGCTTGTCCCCTCGAAGATGAGAAACAAGTCTGGTCTCAAGTGGGACCAACATATATATAAATATTTTTTTAAAAAAGAGAAAGATGTAAGAAGCAAAAGTGAGGCTGCGTAGCAAAAGAACAATGGGAAAAGAGGTAACAGTGCAACAAAAGAATGGCTATTCAAAGTGAGAATATTGTGGTTGCAAGTGCACTATCACAAAGACTTGTCCAGGTATTAGTTTCTTATCAGTCAACTACAAGAGCCTAGAGTATAACATGATCTATAATGCTAGCTTATGTCGAGATGGAAAAATAATCAAAGTATTGATTACTAGAAAGTGAGAAAACCATAACCAACTATACGGACTACAATTTTCTTTTAATCATTGCCATTATTCGTTTTCTTTAAGACCACATGTGAAATTGAAAAAGAAGAGAATGAAAGTATCAGATGTGATGCCTTCACTTGAATTGAGATACAGAAGAAAAAAATCAATTATCAATGACCATTTCAATTAGGTATCAGATGTGATGTCTTCACTCGAATTGAGATATAGAAGATAAAAAATCAATTATACTACCTTCCCCTCGTTAGACATCAGACAAAAAATCAATTATCAAGGACCATTTATTTTTCTTTTTGTTTGTAATTAAGATATAGAAGTACAAGAGGAAGATGCCAGGGATGGGATGTCTTCACTAGAATGAATCTAGGAAAGGGAAAGAAGGATCAGTGATGATCAGCATGGGAAGGTGTACGACATGATGTTTCTAGCATGTCCATTGAAATGTATGTAATGTACATTGACAGTGAGCAGAAGATACAACCCATAACACGCACATGATAATCTCTAATATTTAAGTTCAATCGGCACAAAACAGAAACCCACACAATAATCCCTAATATTCAAGTTTAGCCGATGTAAACCAGAAACCAAAAATTATACCAAAAACCACAACTCAAAAATTAATCGAAAGGTAGGTTTTGTTCACCTATGATGGGTTTGCAAAAAAATTGCGTAGAAGATTCCCTTGAGAAGATGGGTGTGTCCCTTGAGAAGTTCGGTGCATCCTTTGAGAAGTTGGCGGTCACTTTTTTCTTTGCGAAGATGGGTTTGCAAAAACAACATAAAGAATCATATCTTAATACTGGGGTAACTCGGAAAAGGAAAAGACAAAAGTTGAAGAAGGAAGACAAAACCAAACACAAAAGATGAAGGTGCCTATTTAAGTTATAAACATAAATGACGGGAAAAAAGTCTACCTGAAAGGCTAAAATGAGGGACTTTTTTTAAAAACTTCAAATTTGAGCTTCTTAAAAAGTTGTGTTTTAGCTTTTAAAAAAACCATTTCTATTAAAAAAATGCTTTTGGGTTTTATGGTTAAACATTCATTTTTCTTAAAAATAGCTTTTGTAGTGGAAAAA
Source organism: Erythroxylum havanense (assembly GCA_024752395.1). Lineage (NCBI taxonomy): Eukaryota > Viridiplantae > Streptophyta > Magnoliopsida > Malpighiales > Erythroxylaceae > Erythroxylum > Erythroxylum havanense. The sequence goes on along the minus strand of JANTNU010000005.1, from coordinate 24,580,282 downwards.
AGTGCTTGTTCACCCTCTAAAATTTTAACCAAACAGACACTAAGGGAATGAATCACTAGCAAATTCTTCTTTGAACCCTTCACCATATTTGTATACAACCAGGAGTACTAATGCTAGTACTTCTCATATATCATCCTCATCATTGGAGGGTGAATTAGATCTCACTTCTGCAATATTAGCACAAAACAAAGCGTTACTATCTGCATACACCAATAACAACCTTGCAATGTATTACTATATGAACAATATGGTTAACCACCTAAAGTTCAAAGGCTCAATCTCTAGTCATAGAGTAATTTATCGTGATCATGCTATAACAGATAAAAGACTATGGGATGATTATTTTGTAGAAATCCAAAATAGTGCAGCAATGTTTCGTAGGTGATTTAGAATGAGTCAGAATTTATTCACACGACTTATTGGTGTTGTTAAAGGTCATGACGACTACTTTATGCAACAAAGAGATGGATGTGGTAAACTAGGATTGTCTAATTTACAAAAAGTAATAGCAACATTTCGAATGTTGGCGTATGTTGTATCAGCTGATTCAACTGATGAATACATTAAAATTGGACAATCAACTACAATTGAAAGTACAAAAAGGTTTGTCCAATCATTGTGGAGGTTTTTGGATAGATTTATTTAAGAGCACTGGATGCTGATGATGTTGCAAGTCTGCTTAAAATTAATGAAGAACATGGTTTTCCAGGGATGCTAGGGAGCTTAGATTGTATGCACTGGACATGGAAAAATTTTCCAATGGCTTAGGTAGGACAATATAGTGGACGTAGTGGATTCCTAACTATTATAACACCTTGCCAAAGATATAACACCTTCTGATTATTATGTTATTCGAGGAAAATTGTATGATACTAGATATTATTTAGCTGATAGTATTTATCCAAAATAGTCTACCTTGGTATAAACCATTCTTGATCTCCGAGGCCTAAAAAAGAAGTTATTCGTGAAGATGCAAGACGTAAGTACTAGATATTATTTAGCTGATAGCATTTAGAGTTCTCCAATCACGATTTGCAATTAACAAGGGACCGACACGTTTTTGGAAAAAATCCATATTACATGATATTATGTCAGCATGTATTATAATGCATAATATAATCATTGAGGATGAATGTGATACTTAAACGACCATATAAGATTGGAGCAAAATACCAGCCCCTGAAATTAATATTAATAGAGACGATACAATTATATTTCAAGAATTTCTTACTAGACATAAGCAAATTAAAGATAAAGAAGCTCTTATGAACTTCGTAATGTATTGATTGAACATTTGTGAGAACGATATGATAATTAAGAGGATTATAGATTAAATGTGCAATAAAAATCTTATATTTATGTATGTTAATTTGTTGTTGAAATAATATTAATTATATTTGTTAAATACTATTAATTAAATATAAAGTATATATTAATTAATTAAGAATAATGATTTTATTTTATTTTAATAAATAAATAAATAAATAAAATTTGGTGTAAAGTGGCTGGAGTAACACCAAATTTATTGTAAAAAAATTCTTGAAATATTCTCTTTTACACTAAATTTAGTGTAAAATTTTAATGGAATGGTTGAAGATGGCCTTACTTTGATTTCTTGTTGAATTGCTCACAACATAACAATGCATTGACAAATGACGATTGATTAGGTGAACATATATGTGTGCAGAGAAATGCATCATTTTCTGTAGAAGACAACAAATGCAGCTGAAATAATTATCACAATTAATACGAAATAACAATAATTTTAAAATATTTCACACATAAATATAAAATTAAGAATAATACAAAGTATTTAAAATATTACAACAATACAATTTCATCATTTTAATAAATAATAATTACATCAAAACATTCAATAAAAAGAACAATAAATATCCTTAACTCTCAAACTATTACAATTTACAATAAGAGTTCGTGATGAGGAAACAATCAAGTAGAAGTTAAAGTTAAAACAAAAATATTTACAATTACATTACATATATAGAATTTAATATAAACATCAAATATAAGTAATATTAAAAGAAGAGGAAAAACAAAAAATTGAAACGAAATTCAATCATCTACGGGAAGATACCCGCTATAACTGCACCAACCCTAGCTATCATTTAGTACAAAATCATCATCATTTAGAAGAGCTTCATCACCATTGTCATTCAAATTTAATGCATCAAAAGACATGCTAATGCTTTCCCATTCGAGATTATCTTCCAAGTCATTAACATCTACCAAATTCGATTCTTCAGAAACCCAATCTGCCAAAAGATCAATATTATCAAGGGATATTAGATAAGTTGAACAGCTTGTTGCATTCATACATTGACTTAAAGTTTGAATTGTAAACCTTTTCAATTCTGGAATACCATTTTCGAATTGATCCCACCAAGAAACTGTAACAAAAGTAGAGTTATAAACAAAATAAAGTTTTAATTAATTTCAAAAAAAGAAAACAACTAATACCTAGAGAAAGTTTTGCTCCTTTTCAAATAGCATTTGGCATTCTAAAATCCCCATAAGACAACTTATAAAACTCCATTTGTGAGCTTAAGAGATCTTGCATTGCGTCAATGTTAACAATTATTGTAATAGTTAAAAACATTCCTCTATTAACTTTAGCTTGCTTAGTAAGATCCAATCTGAAGTAGACACCAGGATTCAAAAATGCCCCAGTTGTAAACAATGAAGAAGAAAGTTGTCTTTTCCTTGTCTCATTAATAATTGAAAGATATGGTGTGTACAAAGAAGGCCTATTTTTCAGATTGGCCTTGATTGCTTCCATCACTCTCTCCATGACATAAAAAAAATAACCCATTGTTGGCTTTTCTTCACTATCAGCCAAGCGAAACACCCTCACTAAAGGCTCATAAACTTGAATAACAAATTGGCATTGAAATAAAAAATCTTTATCTTCCAGTATAAATTTATAACCTCCACTCCAACATTAGACCTAGCATGTTGAGATGCAATCCACTTATCACTTGTAAACATTTGTCTTAACTCTTCTTCATCGTAACAAAAGACTGAAGTGATAGAAAATTTGTTGCAAATCTTATCATAGCAGGACGACACAAATTCCTACCATTGGTAAATTCCTTTCTCATCAAATTCAATACCCATGCATGATTATAGATGAACTTTGTCACCTTTTTAGCTTTCTGCATAGACTCATCAATAACAGGAAAATACCTAAGATCTCTTATATTAGGTCAATGCAATGTGCAACACAAGGAGTCCAAAAAAAGAATTATATGCATTTTGCAACCTTTTTCCTACCACTTTATAAGCAGAATCATTGTCAGTAATAAACAGAATAAAGTGTTCTGGCCATACTTCATTCACAACTTCATCAAATATCGCAAACAAAGTCTCAATATTCCTAATAAGGCCAAATGCATCAATAGATTTTAAAAACATAGGCCATTTGTAGAATATACCAAAAAATTAATAATAAGCTCTTGTGTCTTATTTGTCTAACCATCATACATGGTTGAACATCCATAAGTAGCCCAATTCAGTCTTCTTTCTGTAAAATAATTTCTAATTTCATAAACTAAACAACTAAATAGCTTACCTCTTAATTCATCAATTGAAGGACCTTTATATCCTAGACTATAAGAGGCTATTGCATCCATTATAGGTTGATAATAATAAAGTTGAGAAGCATTAAATGATGAACCTGTATCATACTACCACCTAGCTACTGCCATATTGACATTGTGAGTCACATCTCTTGATTGCATTGCACTACAAATTGAAGATTAGGCTTCAGGAGTTGTTAGTGGTGTAAAACAACTAGTCTGCCTTCTTCTCTTCCTCACATCAAGTTCAGGTACTTCTTTAAGGGCTTGGGATGGAACACTACAAGTACCACTACCACTACTACTACCACCACTACCACTACCACCTTCAACATTTCTATAATCACTACGGAAACTAGAAAATAAACTTCCACTACCAATTTCAAAATTCAACCTTTCCCTTTTATCTTTCTCATGTTGATATTCTTCAAGCAATGTTTTCATTTGTCACTTCACATCATGTGTTGGGACCTGTTTCCAGAACCAAACCTCGGAATCATAAATCAAAAAACAAAGTGGGCGAAAATGAAAGAAATCAAAAGGGGAATCAAATAAAGCGTGTGAGGAAGAAAATAAAAGAAATCAAAAACCGAAAGTGGGCTAACTTCATATCGAAAACCAAAGGAATCGAAAGCACGAAATTAGCGAAAACAAAACGCTTAAGAACAAAACTCTTAACTCCGACAAGATACAAAAATCCCAAATTTCTTAACATATGTCTTAGATCTTATTCTTACAACAATTTAACTTAAAAACACATCATATACATAAACAAACGGATGTCTTGACTTTCTTTCATCCGATCTCCTGCTCGTTACCTGGAGATGGGAATGAAGGGGGGGGGGAGGGTGAGCTTTACAGCTCGTGGGTAACATGCTTATAATAGAAAAATAAGCAAAAATTATTTTCAAAACTCATTTCCATTTCATAGTAATTTCACAGTAGAAATCATCACATATTTATCTCTAAAAAATTCTCAATTTATCAAAATAATTCAGAAGCAATTTTTAAATCATGTATGCATCAAACTTATAAACACAACATGAATACATAATCACATCAGAATGGTTTGGGTTGGTCTAGAAATAGAACGTACTACAAATTCCCGCATAGCGGTCCTGTGTAGCCGTGAACTTATGAGAGTCCTCAAAGGAGCTCCAATGCCACTAACGGGCAGGCGGGAGAAGCCTTTTTGACAAGTGCACTTGACATCTTATGGGACCTAACCAAACCCACATAACAAAACATTTCACACATGAAATTGGAATGCCCAAAGGCACCTTTCAAAAACTTAATTTTCATACACATGTTATATTTCAAACATATTTCCATTCACAATTCGTCAATCAAATTCACATAACAATTTCTCAGTCATTCAAAACCAAAGAATGCAACACTTTTTGCAATATTATTAAATCATTCAAAACAATGAATGTAACAATTTTATCAATTTTATCAAATCATTCAAAACAATGAATTTAACCATTGTAGCAAATTATCGAATCATTTGAAAACAATGTATTTGAAATCGTTTATCTTCTTGATTTTTCGAAAACATAGAAGTGGCTCATAATTCAAATTATAACCATGGTATCCACCTTAATTCCATGCTTGAAACTTGTCCAAAGCCTCTTTTCTTGCCTTTTCTTGTCTTTCATTATTCCTTCATAATAACAAAATTCCTAAATCAATAGGAATCGAAATTGAACAACTCCAAAGAAACAAATCACTAAAATTGACTTTAGAAAGCTCAAACCCATACAATTTTCAAGCTATCTAAACCAAAATCTTTTCATAAATCCAAAAAATCACAAACCTATTCTTACCTTAATCTTTCACCAAAAGAGAAATTTCTTGGCTCAAATGGAAGCTCTCATGCTCCTCTTTCTTTTTCCCTCTTGAATCAACTTAAAAATCCTTCTTGAAATCTACAAACAAATCAAATCCTAACCTTTTTTTCTTCTTTTCTCTTCTTCTCCACCGAAACCTCCTTCACTTCTTTCTTTTCTTTTCTTCTTTCCTTCCTAATTTTCGTGTTTCTCTTCTTCTTATACGAAAGCCTACACTTCTTATTTACAAAAGTGCCATTAATGAGTGAGAAATGACCCTTATGTCCTTCTTTATAAGCCTTGTAATTTAAAAGCTTAAGTGTTCTTCCAATATTGCCCCTTATGCATTCTTAACACTTTAATTCAATTTAATCCAATCAACCTATGCCATATGATTTTACTCCAATTGACATGCTAATTAATTACACAAAAAATAACATAATATAACAAAGCCTCAAAATTCATTTAATTCATACTTAACTTGAGACATTTTTCTAATCATTAAATTGAAGGAATTTGCTAACACTTCCTTCTAGAAAAATGTTCCTCATTGTCTCAATTTTATAATGACACTAAAATCATTCAATTTGGTTCAATACTCCAAAATTTATACCCCAAACGTTTTTGGACTGTTCTTATACTAAAACATTTCCCTAAGCTCGACTTCCATCCAAAGAACATTTGTATCCCTATCTCTCTAGTTTAATCCAAACTAAGAATCATCACATTCGGATGACTAGAGCAAAAGTTATGGCCTAAACACTTTTAGCTCTTACTAATCCAAGACTGAACACTAAACCTAACTTCAATTCAGAAATTGAAAGTCTTTGGGCTGAATTAAAATTTAGTTCCTTCAGAAAACTTGTAGTTCCATGTCTTTAATTTATTTATAAACAAAAATAAACTCAATTGGATCTCTACAGATCAACATATCACCAAAATATCTAACCATGTTCAGAAAAATTTTCGGACTCACTTGATTCAATCAATCTTTTTTAAATTAATCTCAAAAATAATAAATTTTCAATGGAGAGGTAGAGGGATGTCTTAGGAACCTAACGCTTTAAAAACCAGGTCAATCGAATGTCGGATGAAAAAGTTATAAGCAAAAAATTGGAAAGGGTCGGATTGGGAAAAATCACAAAAATCACATACGGCCACGAGCGCTCACACTCGCCAGGTGCACGTGCAAGCGAGGTGCTTGCGATCGCGAGGCCCGCAAAAATACGGCCCTCACGGTCGCGACGCCTCACGATAGCAAGGCGGGCGCAACGGGAGGGGCGACGCGATCGCACTCGCGAGCTCGCCTGTTCCACCCCTTTTTTTTTTCAAAAACTCTTAACTTCCAAAATTCACAACTTCTGACTCAAAATTTCAAAATTTTTAAATTTGGTATCAATAGAAAGATGAAAGGAAGCTATACAACTTTCATGAAGAACTTAAAAACCAATTTGGCCTCTATGGGAGTCAAAATTTCACTTAAAATTTCAGTCCAATTTGTGTTACCCTAAACAGTAACACAACTTCGAAAATTTCTATCTTTCATCTCCAAGGTCCAAAAATATTATACTTTATATCAATGAAAAGATCAAAATAAACCTACAACTTTCATGAAGGACTGAAAAATTAATTTGACCTCTAAGGGAGTGAAAAACCACTTCAAAATTTCTGTCCACTAATGATCATCCCAAACAGTAACAAAAATTCTAAAAACTATAACTTCCTATTCCATTGTCCAAAATTACCATACTTTATATCAATAGAAAGATCAAAACATAATCTAAAAATTTCATGAAGAACTTCAAAATAATTTCAACCTCTAACTAGGTCAATGTTTCAATCAAAGTTTCTGCCCAAAAATTTGTCATCCTATATCACATCCAATTTTCAAAATTCCATATCTTTCAATTCCCACATCTACAAATAGCATATTTTACATCATTTAAAAGCTATGAAAATTCTCTATAACTTTTATGTAGACCACGTAATCCAATTCAAACCATATCAGTCCAGAAGTTTCCTCAAAACACAATACACACAAATCTACACTTATGAGCATTTTCCAAACACAAAGCAAAGTAACTTAAATTCGAATGATCATAACTTTTAATACTGATATCGAAAAATATCATTCTTCATAGCAATAGAAAGATATCAACAAAAGCTACAACTTTCATGAAGATTATTTTATCAAATTCTGCCTAAATCAACCCAGAAAAATTCACAAAGATTTCACATCAAAAAGTCAACTCTTTGTTACTATTCATCCCAAAAATTTCAGACTTACAATTCTCCAAAATTTCACATTTTTACTATTCATTTCTTGCTTTTCAACTTCCATTCAAATCAATTTATTCACTATAATTGTCATGGTACCCTTACACACACAAATTTATTTAAAATTTCCAAGTCATCAAAACCCAAAATCCACTTCTTTTCACATCAATTTCATTTAACTCTAAAACACCCACATCACATGCATACTTAAAAACACCCATTTAATTTTATTTAATATTTCTAAATTCCACTAAAAGATCGGGTCCAACATCATAACTTACTTTTTTATAGGGTTCTACATCTCCTTTAATCCTAGCTAAATGCTTCTTGAATTGGGTGATTCTTTCACCTTTCAAATGCTTATTACAAAATAAGCAAATTGTATGATTCTTTATACCTGGGACCAGTACAGCATCAGCCCAAGTTGGATCGTTATATCTTTGTGAAGTAGTTTGATCATGAGTAGTTGAACTTCCTTCCGTTTATCTGTAACAAAAAATGAAGATATTAGTTTTGTAAGAAATTAATCCTTTAGTAGTTTCATCAATAAAATTAGCAATGCTAACGCTAAGTCCTTCATGAGGCAATATAGCATAAATAATATCTCTAACTCTTTATATTAAGCCTAAAACAGTAAAGATGCATGAAACTAGAGTAAAATTTAGAAATAGATAGACTTTCCTATTAGAGACTAGTAAATTCATGCTAAATTTAAAATCGAAGTACCATTCAAAGATTTGAGATTATGGCTCAACAAATCCAAAAATTCAAGTTATGACTTAAACATCCTTAACTTCACTTTCATCTTTGTTTTTGTTTTCTTAGAATATGATTATTGTCATTGACATATCTTCATAAATCCTTGCCTTTAATAAATATCTTGAAATAGAATGCACAAGCTGAATAATTTATTTTCATTAAGATGAACTAAAAAGCTTTCACACTTATTCGAAGAGTTAATGCCAAAGTATTATAAATGAGATAAAAATAGAATAATAAGAAAATTAGATTTTAAATATGCAAAGACTATGGGATGGACTAATTTTAGGATAAATAAAGGTTAAAATGCAAGAGACTTGAATCCTTAAAGAGATGGACTAATTTTGGGATAAAAATTAAAGACAACTTAGAGATATAGAATAATTACAATTACAAAAGTTCCAATTCGGTTTTTCCATAAGACCATGATCGAATTATTATTATACTCAATTAATTATTTATCCAATATCCAAATACCATTTTAATAATTTTAAGATTATGCCAATTAATTATTTATTTGAATTCTTTCCAATTTATATTCTCGGTTGGTTTACGTTAAGTTGAAACTCTAAAGCCTTTCTAACAATTAGATCATGCATCATAAAGTTAAGTTAAAACTTGAATTAGAATTTGAAAGCCTTTCCAACTTTTAATGCATGCCGTGAATGACAAAAAAATTTAACATAAATCAAGTCATCAACTATCAATCAACCGAACCACAAATGAACCAAAACCATACTCCTTTCATTCAACTCAACTCCAAATCCAATCCATTATCCAAATGCAACCAACGACACACAAATGCTTCACAATTTCATTCCAACTTCCCATTCAAAATCACAACACACATGCAATAAACCAAAAAAATTCTAACAGAAAGTGAAAACACACCCAAGAAGAAATTCACAATCGGTGATTGGGTATTATTCTAGATTAGGTCGGGTTGGTTTTACATCTGGGTATTATTCCTAGATCTAATAGTTGTGGTCCTGCAGATGCGTGGTTTATGGAGGATAACAGATGATGGTGACATGGGGCCATTAAAGGCTGATAGAGCTCTGAATGAGGCTTGGTGGTGATAAGTTTGTATAGTGGAGGAAGATCCAAAGATGACCACTAAAGAGGTAGGATGAAAGAGCACTACCGAGGGGAGGTGGGACGTAGGAGCACCACCAGAGAGGTAGGACATAAGTGCAGGAGCACCATCAAAGATAGAGAGGAGAACGAGAGAGAAAGAGTAGAGAGGACAAAAACGTGGGTGAGATAGAGAGAGGATGAGGTGAGTTTAAGAGAGAGACCAAAAAATGAAAAAGGAGAGGCAGGTGTAAGGGGGGGTCTTTGGGTTATTGTTTTTTTATTTTCACAAAAAGATCCTTGATTTTTGTTAAAATTACGGTACTGGATGGTATATGGTGCCGGTACCAAATATGTTGGTGTCGTTCCCTTTTTAGGTCGGTATGGTACTGTCTAACCGATACGGAACTGTATTCAATACCCTACTTAAAAGTTTTTGAGCCTATACATTTACTAAAATAAAATTATTATTTTTGTCTATCGTTATTAATATTTTATGAATTTGACATGTCCAATTGTATTAATTTTAGGATCGCATAGCTCGAAACTGATTGGTTTAATCCCTGAACCAGAATATATATTTTTAAAAAGTCAAAAATATGATTTGCACTTCAATATTTCTCAAAAAGTCTAAGTAAATCCATACCATTATCTTCAATACTAATTTATGCTTTAATGTTACCAAAATAATACTCATTACATCCTGAATAGAGGGTAAAAGTATTAATAAAGATAACGGTGGGAGCTTATTTAGACCTCTTATAAAATATTAAGATGAAAATCACATATTTTACCAATGTTTAAAGAAAACATTTTAAAGATTAAATCAATGCTTGTTTGGTCTATTGAGTAACATCATATATGTTAAATTGATGACCCATATATTAGTAACTGCCAAAAGCTTAACTTTTAAAGTTTAAAGTGCTATCAGTATTATTTTAAAAACATTAAAGTGTAACTTTTTTCCTTGAAAAAATCAATCAGTAATGTTAAGAATCAAGTTTAAAAATATAAATCATAATGGACCAACTATCAAGATTATCAGGAATGGATTTTTTAAATCACTTTTGACTGAACTTAATCTCGAAATTATATTCAAATATTCAAAATCAATTGGAGTTGAGTTTTTAAAAAATCAAGTTCAGGTTTTAGGAGACTCAGGCTCAATTTGGTTCATTTTTAACCTTATTCACAATAATATTATATTAGCAATAAATTATTTTAAAAACAAGTATTTCTATTAAATGGTTATAATAACTTTTTCAATAAATATTATTTTCAATAACAAATAAAGAAGAGGTATATATAGTAATCAATATTTAAAATTACTTGAGCATAAGTCATTATAGGGAATAGAGTTAAAAAAATATTTTTCTTATAATGTTAAACAAAATTGTACGTAACAACTTTATTATGTAAATCCATTAAGAAACCTATCTACATAGAAGCAGATCTAATAAATGATAGATTTTACATATGAAAATTGTTTTTGATACTCTTATTATTCTTATACGTTGATTTAATTGTAAGGGCCTATAAGTTTGGTGTAAAAGCTAGCACTTTTAATGTAAAATACATAACAAATGAAATTTTGAAAACAAAATATCTAATAAAAAGTTTAATATGTAGATAATAAATGATCTTACCTACTTTAAACAGTAATTGACTTTTTATTGAATCGATAAAATTATGAAATGTATTATTTTGTTAACAAAATTGTTTTTGAATTTAATGTCAATTAAATATGTATTTACCTAGTTAAGGTTCAATTGGAGGATAAAATTCATTATTTAAACATGTTTTGAGGCTATGTGAGTTACTTTTACTTATAGCTTAATATATATTTTACTTAAACTTCATTTATGAATTTATTATTAAAAGAAAATAACAATGATTATTTTATTGAATGAGTAATCTTCTCTCTTTCCTTGTTTTTTTATTTCCTTTCTTTCCTTTACTTTTATCTGTTCTCTATCCTTTATAAACTTTTATTTTTTAATTCTTACTAGAAACCTAGTACAATTAGTATATTTATAAAGGTTCCATGAGTTACTTGTAAGTTTAAGAATGTATTATTTTTATTTTTTTGAAAAAGTAAAAATATTATTAAAAGAACTTATGAAGGGAAAGATTATAAAATTTCTAAACAATTAAACAACTAAGAAAACTAGCATCTATCTACGGTATGACACCATGCTCTTGATAAACAAAGAGGCATACATTAGACAACTAAGAAAATGAGAATCTATCTACGATATCAAACCAAGTTCTTGATAAACAAAGAGGCATACATGTAAACTAAGTATCCAAGCACGCCATCTAACAATGATAAATAAACCCTAATTAACTCCTCATTGACATTAAGGCCAATTACAACCATTACATCTCAATCTTTTATGTAATTTAAGAATAATCCTTTATATAGTTATCCTTAATACAAAAGGGACTATCTAAACCGTAGCATCAATTAATCCATAACCATAGTTAGTCTCCATAATGAAGCGATTATTTGACTATGATTTATGGCCTCTTTTTTCAGCATGAGTTACTCCTTAATCCATAGAATGAGATCAGTTTAAACTTGTTATTTGGAGCTCTCCACTCCCTGAAAACATTTGGCATTTCTTTCCTTCCAAAGTTTGCAAGGACATGAACCAAAGCATATGACAAACACTACCTGCTGGATCCCATGATCCCATGATCCCATTTCTGGAATCCAACTCTTAACAAAACCATAAAACTTACGCTCTTGCTTTGACACCACAAATGCTGGATCCCGTTTCTGGAACCCAACCTTGGAACAAAATATCATCATACTGTAGCGTGGTTCCTTGAGATCTTTTCTTGCTCTGCTACCAAACCTGATGAGCCCCGTTCTCGGAGTCCAACCATTGAACCATAAACATGGCGTGATCCAAAGAAATCGTGAAGCTTAAAGTCCAATACCATTTCTATGTTCCTTTTTCCATAACACATCTCACTTTCTCAAGTATACTAAATTTCCATAACACATCTCACTTTCTCAAGTATATAACAACAACTCACAATCAAAATATTCATATCCAATCCACAACTTTCTCAAGTATACTAAATTTCCACTCAACCTGATCCATATACGCAAATGCATACATCCACTCAACATCATCCATACTTAATAAACATCCACTCAACATCATCCATACTTAATACATAACATCAAAGAATAGAGTTTACAAGCTCTCATGGCATTCCAAGCCACAATACAATATCAACATCGAAATCCGAATATACAAAATACACAACTCCCAAAAATTCTCAACAACAATCTAACTTAAAAACAATACAATATGTACACATACAAACAAAAACCTTCACTTCCCTTCACCCGATCTTCTTCTCATCACCTGTGGATAGGAATGAACGGGGGTGAGCTTATAGCTCGTGGGTAACAGGTTTATAACGAAGAATAAGCAAAACTGTTGAAAAGTTCATTTGTCATATAAAAGTCATAATGAGTTCATAAAACACTTTGTTCCCAAATTCTCAGTCAAATCCAAAATTTGAACTCAAAACTCGTAGTTCAAATATGTCTTCACATTCTCAAAACTCATAGTGAAAAATGTCATCACATCAACACAACATATCCATTCAACCATCAATACATAACACTCAATTTATGCAACATACTTGATCATTCAAAGATGCAATGCGCAAACAAATGACTCGAGAGTTCCGTGGAACAAAATGGATAAACCGAAGCTTATACCGTGAACAAAACGAGTCCGATTTCTCAGGAGCTCGTAGCCTCAAGCGGGCAGCTGGGAGAAGGCTATATGTTGACGTGCACGCGACTAACGAAACGTTCTTCTCTTGCCCAAACAAAGCACATACTCATGCTCAAATCATTTTATCAAATGCTTTTATGCTTTTCATGCTCTATTCTTTCTTTTCTGAATATACAAAATGCCATGAATTTTCCAAGGCATAACACAAAATGTTTCAATGTATTCCCATCTTTATTTTGAAATTCATCATCAAAGTTCATATACTGAAACATGTAGCAATTTTGCAAATCATTCAAAAGAAACAAAAACAATATTTATGCAGTAGTTGAAATCATTCTGGATTTGGGAGAAAACTTTATTGGCTCATTTCTAAATTATAAACATGAAACCCACCTGAATTCCTTTGCTTAACAGATGCCTTTCCTCTTGAACCTCTTGCCTTCATTGATCTCCTTTATCAAATGTAAAATTCCTATTCAAATAGGAATACAAATTAGGGACCCAAATATTGCATATTCACTAAGATGAATTCTAAAAACTCAAACTCTTCCAAAAGTCCAAACATTCGGGTTAATTTTTCATGATCACTATGATCAATTAAATGAAAAAATATGATACTATTCTCTTATAGAAAAATGTTCCCCATTGTATTAAGTTTCTAAAGACTCCAAAATCATTCAATTTGGTTCAGAAACCCGAAAGTTATACTCCAAACATGTTGGGACTATCCTTACGTTGAAACAAGAATCTATACCCAACTTCTAAACAGAATTTAAGATTCTTAGAGACTGAATTTCAATTTCATTGCTTCATAAAACTTGTATAAATTTGTCTCTAATTTATAACGAATCAAAAATCACCTCATTTGGACATCTACATCAAAAGTTATGACTACAATACCAAAACATGTCTGCAGGAAAAACAGAAGCTCGCCGCGGCATAAAATGCTGGAGCTCGCCGCAGCATAAAAACTAGAACTCGCCACAGCGAGGGCGTTCGCACACGCCACGGCGTGTGCGCATGCGTTCGCCTGGTCATGGGCTCCTGTGTGCACCGTGACGTGGATGCCTGCGTGTGCCGCAACGTGCAAGACCGGAAACCTTCCGAATACTTGTTTTTCGACAATTTTCATATTTAAACTTCCCATCTTTCACAAATAACTCATCTTAACACTAAATCATCATTCCTACTGCATTCTAAACTCATTTCAACACAAAATCGTTCACAAACACAACAAAATCATTAAACCTAAGACACTGTTCAACCGAAAACTCACTTCACACATTCCACTTCATTTTCACTTCAAACTAAAATGCCCTTATGCATTCTTACCACTTTTAATACAACCAAACCATATAATAAATTCTACTAACATTTACATAACAAGTAGATCCAAAACTTTATCCATCAAACTTCATAATTCACTTAGATCATGCTTAATTTAACAAGAAAAATTCAGGGGCCAACACTACCATACATCTTTTGGATAAGTTCTTATCCAACTATAACCATACTAATAATTCATTATAGTTGAGATTGGACTTGTTAAGATGACATAGATACAAAACTCATTTCCATATATTAGATGAGAATTTGCAATTGAAGAAGAGGTATGCAAAGTTTTAGAGTTCTTTTTACATAAATAGCAATCATTAGTGAGATTAAGGTAGCTTAGCCTATTAGTAATGGCTACTCTATTCCTAGGAACAAACCATATGAAAAAAGAACAATAGGCATGATTTTGTCCCCTATCTCTTAAGTATTTCTTTACAATAATTGTTTGTAAATTTTCAGATGAATGCCTAAGCTACGTATAACTAATTCCTTACAGGGTTTGGATTATAACTTAGTGACTTATGTTTGAAATTAGTAGGAAAGTTTGTACATTAGTTAAAGTTGATCCATACATTCACTTTAGGGCAATTTGCAAATCTATTTAGGATTGAAGGCATTATTTGAATGTTGTAAAAGAGCCCAAATTTGCTTTAATTATTAAATTATATTGAATCTAAAAACACAATTTCTTATACTGCACTTAATATTCCTATGTCAAAATCCCCCTAAGCTTTGGAAATTAAGATCAAAATCTAAGAAAGAGGGCTTATTATTGATTTTTCATAAACTTTTTCCCTTTAAAAAGAAAATGTGAATCCACCTAACCTATATTGAGTCCTTATTATCCAACAATCTCAATAATCTCTTTCCCATAAAGACTTGGTTGCTAAATTTGATTAGGGTGATCCTAAATCCCCTTTCTTTCATTAGCTTACAAACTTCTTCCTAACTAGCCTTGGCATTAAAATTTTCATTATGACCCCTACCCATAGGAAACATCTCAACAATCTTTCTATTATTTTTAAGGCCTCTAGATAACTAGTATATATGGAGTGAGTTTAATGTAAATTTAATCAATTGTAACCTTTATACAAATGATAAGGCTTTATTGCACCAATTATTTAGTCTCCTTTGAATATTTTTTATTAAATGGAGACACATTTTGAATTGAATCTTCTTAGAGGTGATAGGTAATCCAAGGTATATGCAAGGGGGATGCTTGAATTGAAGTATAAATAAGGTTGAAAACTAACTAACAAGATAATGAGTACTAGAAGAAATAATCATATGGCTTTTGTTTTTGTTGATAGATAAACCAGAAAGTTCCCTAAAAGTATGAAAAAATGCCATTAGGATACTCATACATCTATTACGAGTTCTTGAAAAAAGGACTAAATCATTAGTAAATGAAAGGCTAAATAATCCTCGCTTCTTGCATCTATTGTGATATTTGAAATAGAGATCTAACTAGATGTTATGCTTCACCTGTTGGGCCCCGAAATTTTTATTTTATTTTATTTAATTAATTATTTATTGATTTATGGATTTATTCGTTAAATTATTTTATTTTATTTTGCCTTAATT
>JANTNU010000005.1:24491661-24514897 GCA_024752395.1 Erythroxylum havanense | reverse complement strand
ATAATTCTAATTTTATAATGTATAAGAGAATACAAAAATTTTCTTCCATAATTAACCTCCCAAGCTAAATGATATCTAAAAACGTAGACATTATAGTAAGGTGAATTAGTAGACATGCGTATATACAATAGTGATTCCATAAGAAAAATAATTAACTATTCATATTTGAAATTTAGAAAGCATAACCATTGACTCTACTTCTCCTTAAATCTTAGGTTGGCTTTCATATATCTCTGTAAATAACTACCTATATCATATCGATTATTGGTTATAGTAACTAATTGACCACCTTAAAAATTAAATATGGAATTTTTTTAATTTGTCACAGATCTGACTTAACATGTCATACTCGTGATGAATGAATACATCCACCATCGGTTTAATTGTTGGATTCTTCTCGAACAATTCTCACGGTTACACCCTTTTGTTTTTGCATTATGATGTTCCATAATTTTCCTATATTCATCTTTTCACAAGTATAAATTTATGTCGGATGAATCGTAATTTTGAAATCATTGAAAAGAAATTAATATCCTAACAAATAATCTATATCATATCAATCTTAATGTTGATTTGAACAGAAAATCATTCCTACAAATTTTATGGTTGATTTAACAAATACGTTGACTCTACCTTCGCAATTTAACAGATACGCTGATTCTACCGTAGATTTAATAAATACATTCAATTAAAACTCTGATGAATTTTATTCGATTGTCAGTGATAAAATTTAAGAAACATTTAATACTCATCGTTTTAATTTTCTTTCTCATTTGTCAGCCATATTTTTTTTCTTTGTTTCCCTTCACATTTTCTTTGTTTCCTTTCTATTGCTTAACTTGATCATATTTTCTTTGTTTCCTTCCTATTGCTTAACTTGATCAAAATGAAGAACAAAGTCATCAATTAATTAAAAAAATATTGTAAACACATTTGCGCCATTATTAATGACAATATTAATTAATTTAAAATAACTAATTGATTAATTAAAAATATTGTCAAAACATTTATAATGGTTAATTAATTAATTAATTACTTAATTAAATAATATACAAAACATATTTTGTTGTCATTTTTAATTAAATATAATTAAATTGTAATCAATTAAAAATAATTTATACATATTTAATTGGTTAATTTAAATATAATTAATACATTGGTTAACTATAATATAATTAATTGACTTATTAATTAAAATAAAATTAAATGTTAATATTCATTATTAGTTACTAATAACTTAATTAATTGTAGAAGTTGTCACGCCTGTGACAAGAGTATTTTTATACTCAACAGTCGCTTAAATACTCCATGCATGCATTTTTATTTTCATTTTTACTTCAACATTCACTTAACTACTCATTGCATCCATGCAGGCTAATAATTAATTGATTAATTAAAAAATATTGTAAACACATTTACACCATTATCAATAATAATTATTGAGTAATTAAAAATAATTAATTGATTAATTAGAAAAGAATGTCAACACATCTATAATAGTTAATTAATTAATTAATTTCTTAATTAAATAATATACAAAACATAATTTTGTTTTCATTTTTAATTAAATATGATTAAATTGTAATTAATTAAAAATAATTTATATATAATTAATTGGTTAATTTAAATATAATTAATAGGTTGATTGATTATAATATAATTAATTGGCTGATTAATTAAAATAAAATTAAATGTTATAATTAATTATTAGTTACTATTAAGTTAATTAATTGTAGGAGTCACATGCGTGACTTAAGTGTCACGCCTGTGACAAAGTTTTTGTTGTTATTTTTAATTAAATATAATTAAATTATATTTATTTAGCTTAATAATAATTAGTATTTAATATTTAATAAAATTTTATGTATGTGTTAATTATATTAAAATTAATTATTCAATCAATTAATTATATAATAGTAAGTACTGATAGCATGGATGAAGATGGATATTAAATAATTAATTAACTAAGTCTTGATTTATTAAAATATATTTAATTTATTCATTCTTTAATTAAATCAAATTAGAGCTTATATTTTCATATTTTTTAAATATAATATATATAATTAATTAACTGATTATAATATATTATTGATTAGTTACAAAATAATTAATTTATTATTTAATTAAAATAAAATAAAATATTATTATTATAGGAGTCATAGGTGTGACTTAATTGTCACGTTTGTGAAAAGATCTATTTTTAATTCTTTAATTAAATAAAAGTAATCAATATATAATTCGTAATAATCAATATATAATTAAATAATTAACTTTTTTTAAATCTTATTAATTTATTTATTATTAGCATGAAATTATTACTTAAATTATGTACTAAAAGACAACTATGTTTTTATACTTTTTAATCATATATTATAATATATTAATTTTTTTAAATTTTATCTGAAATTCTTTTAAATTTTAAAACGTTTAACTTAAATATTATAGTTTATTTTTTAATCTACATCAGACTATACATTTACAAATTTTATTTTTTTCATTCATAATTTTTACTAACTAATTTTATTAATTCATTTCAAATATTTAAAGTTAACAATATTTATTTATACATATTTTGCCAATCATAAAATAAACATATTAAGCCTTATGTTTGTATACATTTTTAAAATTATAACTTTATTTTTTAAATTATGTACTAAAATATTATAACACCTGTGACTCATATACATTTACAAATTTTATTTTATTAATTCATTTCAAATATTATGATTTTTGCTTATTTTCTCCCAAATAATTTATCGACATTAACAAAAATTATTTTTCTCACAAACTTTAAAATTAACAATATTTATCTATACATATTTAGACAATTATAAAATATCATATTATTCGTATACATTTTTTTCAAATTATAGCTTTATTTTTAAATTATGTAATCATAAAATACCATATTATTCGTATACATTTTTTCAAATTATAACTTTATTTTTAAATTATGTACTAAAATATTATAACACTTTCATTTAGAACTTTTCCTATAAATTTTACTGAACTATTTTATATTTTCTACTATATAAATTTCATAATATTCACTTACATATTTCATCCATTTATTTTTTAATTCATTCATCCATTTTTATTCATTCTTTACTATACATTTAAAGGATTTTAAAATTTTACAATTTCTTATTTAAACTTAGTTATTTTATTAATTTATTCAAATAATTCAACTAGTATATTTTTCTTTTTTTCTTTTAGAAAAAATTTTAACTTCAATCTCACAATTCTTTTTTTTTCCTTAGATTTTAATATATTAATTTATAAAATACTCTTTGTTTTTAAATGAATAGGACAATACAACTGTGCATTTGCGGTGTCTATTTGTGCTAGTTAAATTAAAATGGAAGCCCACATCATGGCCTCCAATGTGGGCTCCATATATGTTGAAACAGGGGAAGCTAATGGTGACGAACGCAGGTTCCTTGTAGTTTCGTCCTTTTTGTTTGTTAGTTCATCAATCATCCTTTTGAGCGCTACCGCAGTTTCGTCCTTTTTGTTTGTTTGTTCATCAATTATCCTTTTGAGTGTTAATTTTCATCACGCCCAAACTTCGCTTTCCGGCGTATAAATTGTGACCCTCTTGAGCACATGGAAGCAAATCAAAGGAAACGAAACCTATATACGTAGGTGTGATTATTGAAGAGTGGGTAGGGACACAACGATATTTGTTTTTCTTTATGATTAGCCAGAGCCTGGTTTGTTGGTGTTATATCATTTCTTTGATTTGGTTTTTATGCTTAAACCATAAAATCCCAAAAGGAGCAATCCAATCTTGGCAAGTGTGTTGAGTAAAAATTAGGGAAACAAAGATATTTGTTTTTCTTTATGATGAGCCAGAGCCAGGGCCGGCCTGGTTTGTTGGTTATATCATTTCTTTTGATTTGGTTTTTATGCTTAAGCCACAAAATCGCAAAAGGAGCAATCCAATCTTGGCAAGTGTGTTAGAGTAAAAATTACAAGTCCCTACGCATTTTGTTTGAACTTTGAAGGCTCCTCCGATGTAGTGATGCGACATAAGATGGTGCTTGCTTCCTGAGCATGGTCCTTTCCAACGTGAGCTCTGCCATTAGCTGTCAACTGCTGCTCCGTACACGTAGAATATTTCTTTTGTACCTTTTCCTTAATCATTTTGTCTAATTCACGTTCCATGAATCCTGTCCAATTCTGTGAATATCAGACCAATAATGCAACCAAAACTTTAAGGCCTAATCAGATTTATAATTACTCCACTTGTTTGTTAAATTTTCAAATCAAAATTCCAGATCTTATTCCTGTGGCTTTTTGCATTGAACTCATACTTCCTTTTCAGTTGCGCCCACTTATTATATTTTGATTCCATTCACACGTACTCATATGTGATAAGCACAAATTCTTTTAAAATTAATTTCATAGCAGTTTTGGAGGGTTTCATGAGATGCATGCATTTTTTTTAAGAATTAAAAAACGAAATACTATAACTGAACTTTGATTAATTAGTAGCTTGAATAAGTAAGAAAATGTTGGAAAAAAGTTTGAATTGCAATGAATTGAATAAAGAAGTGTGAATAAAAAGACATATCTTTCCAATTCAAATGCTATGAATGATCATATGTTTTCTCAAGAGGTGTCATGAACAATCATATACATTATGAATGGATATCTTTAAAGTCTATATAAGACCGATTTAACATCCAATTCATGGTTAATACACAATCAAATATTTTCTTCTTTAGTTTTATCATATTTATTCTTAATTGAAGTTCATCTTTGGTTCTATATTGATTTTGTTGTCTTAGAGAACATTAGACTTGTTGTATCCTAGAAGAAAATTTGTCAAAACCGTGGGGGAAAATATTTCCTTAAAGATAGTGATTTTTTACGCCTCAAGCCATCCAACTTGAACATACTTTTCTAACAATTTTAAAGAAATAACTTGCAATGGATTTAAGGAGTATCATAAATTAAGATTACATGAAGTTGGATTGTTTTGATGGCACGAATTTTATACGATGGAAGGACAAAATGATGTTTCTTTTGACGACATTAAAAATTGCATATTGCTTGGACCCGAATTTGCAAGATCTTCTAACCCCACAATCGGATGATAATGAAGCAATAAAATCTGCATGCAAGAAGCGGGCAAAAGATGAGTTGCTATGTCAGGGACACATTCTCAACAATCTTTCTGATCGACTTTATGATTTGTTCACATCAATTACTTCACCAAAAGAAATATGGAGGGCTTTGAAGTTCAAGTATAATACCGAAAAGCAAGGTGTGGACAAATTTTTTAGTATGAAATATTTTGAGTTTAATATGGTTGATAATGTGTCTATAATGGACCAAGTACATGAATTACAAGTTTTTGTTTCCAAGCTTAAAGATTTAAAGGTGGAAGTTCCTGAGTCATCGCAAGTAGGAGGAATAATTTCCAAACTTCCTCTTAGTTGGAATGATTATAAGAAGAAGCTTTTGCATACCACCGAGGACTTCTCTCTTGAACAAATTCAGAAACATTTGCGGATAGAAGAAGAGAAGAGAAGTCTTGTTAAAAGGGATGTTTCTAAAATTGCAACAAAAGTTAATTATGTTGAAGGAAAGTTAGGTAATAAAAGCGGTGGAAACAAGAGAAAACACTCCAATATAGCAGGTGTTTCAAAACTGAAGGCTGAAAATTCCAAGAAAGGAAAGACATGCTTTAATTGTGGCAAGAAGGGATACTACAAAAAGGATTGTTGGTTTTGAAAGAAACAAAACAAGATGGTAGTGCCCAAACTACTAATAATGCAGATATGGTGGACCTTGGAACTAATGACTTGGTTGCAATGGTTTTGAATTTGCATATTAGTATGATCATTGAACTTCACATGGCCTCTAACAAAGTTACTAATGATTGGTGGTTCAATTCGGAAGCTACGATACATTTTTGCAATAATAAAGAATTATTTAAGACTTATGAACATGTTGATCAAGGCCAAGAAGTTCTTATGGGAAACAACAATGCCACAAGGGTCTTGGGGAAGGGTAGTGTAGAACTGGATTTTACTTTGGGAAAGAAGTTGCTATTGATTAATGTTTTATATATACCCGAGATTACTAAGAATCTCATTTTGGCCAGTTTGATTTGTAAAAATGGGTTCAAGGCTGTGTTAGAGGGGGACAAAGTTATTTTGTCTACAAATGGATTGTTTGTAGGCAAATGATATGCTTGTGATGGAATGTTTAAGTTAAGTATTAATAATAATACAAATGTTTTGGTTTATATGGTTGACTTATCATTATCGTTATGGCATGATAGACTTGCAAATGTTAGCAATACAACACTTAAATTTATGTCCAAACATGATTTAATATCTTACAAACATGATAATGATAAAACTTGAGAAGTGTGCATTCAAGCTAAAATGGTTAAGAAACCATTTCCAAAAGTTGAAAGAAAATATGAAATTTTGAAACTTGTTCATTCCGACATATGTGAATTAAATGGTATGCTAACAAGAGGTGGAAATAGATACTTTATAACTTTCATAGATGATACATCTAGATATACCTATGTGTATTCATTAAAGCATAAAGATGTAACATTTCATATGTTTAAAGTTTATAAGATGGAAGTTGAAAACCGAAAGGGAATGAAAATAAAATTTCTAAGAAGTGATAGAGGTGGTGAGTATTTTCCTCAAGAGTTCTTAAATTTTTGCGATGAAAATGGAATCATATAAGTGCTCCATATGCACCCCAACAAAATAGTTTGACAGAAAGAAAGAATCAAATTTTGGTTGACATGCTTAATGCAATGTTAGTAAATTCGAGTTTGCCAACAAATTTGTGGGGAGAAGCCTTGCTTACGGCTTGTCACATTCATAACAGAATTCCCACAAAGAAATTTAAAGTTTCTCCTTATGAAGTATGGAAGAAAAGAAAGCCAAATCTAAGTTATCTTAGAGTTTGGGGATGCCTAGCATACTATAGAGTTCCGAATCTGAAAAGGAACTTAGAGTTTGGGGATGCCTAGCATACTATAGAGTTCCGAATCTGAAAAGGACTAAATTGGGGCTTAGAGCAATCAAAGGTTTCCTTATTGGATATGCGGAAAATTCTATGGCATATAGGATATTAGACCTATAATCCAATGTAATTGTAGAGTTAAGGGATGCTAAGTTTGTTGAAAACAAGTTTCATAATAAGTCAAGCTCAAATAAAGACTCTACTAGTGACCATTGGGTTGAATCACAAGTTAAAAAATATTCTAAACCAAGTTCTAGCATTGAACATGATTCAAGTCCTTCAATCGAAGTTAGAAGGAGTCAACGTGCTAGAAAAGAAAAAGGCTTATATCTGGATTTTATATCCTCATAATCTATTGTCTTCTTAGTTGAAGAGAATAGGACAATGGTACTAAATAAGATACCAATTGTTTTACATGTTGAGGATGATCCAAAGAGCTATAAGGAAGCAATGCAATCGAGAGATGCATAATTTTTGAAAGAAGCAATCAATGATGAAATGGACTCTTCATTATCAAATAATACTTGGGTCATCACTTATTTGCCTCCTAGTTCAAAGGCTATTGGATGTAAGTGGGTGTTTGGAAGGAAATATAATACGGACGGTTCAATACAAACATTCAAAACTAGATTGGTTGCCAAAGGTTTTAGGCAAAAAGAGGGAATATATTATTTTGATACTTATGCACCGATTGTAAGGATAACATCTATAAGGGTACTATTAACTTTAGGTTCTATTTATAATTTATATGTACATCTAATGGATGTTAAAACTACATTTTTAAATGGTGACTTGGATGAAGAAGTATATATGGAGCAACAAGAGGCTTATGTTCTACTAGGTAATGAAAACAAAGTGTGTAAGTTAATAAGGTCTTTGTATGGATTAAAACAAGCACCCAAGCAATGACATGAGAAATTTGATTCCATTATCTTAAAAAATGGTTTCAAGCAAATAGTGCCTATAAGTGTATATATTCTAAGTTTACACAAGAATATGGTGCCATCATATGTTTATATGTGGATGATATGTTGATTATTAGCACTAATATGTGGGGTGTAAATGAAACAAAGAAGTATCTCACCTCACAATTCAAAATGAAAGATTTAAATGACGTAGATACTATCTTAGGAATTAAGGTATCTAAACATAGTGGGGCATTTTGCTATTTTCTAATCTCATTATACTGGAAACGTGTTGAATAAATTCAAACATTTGGACATCAAAAAAGAAAATACTCCATATGATGAAAAATCTCAACATATAAGCCTTGGACATAAATTTGTAAGACAATTGATTTCAGATGGTATTATTGCCATCATATATGTCAAATCCTGTGATAACCTGGCAGATCCATTCATAAAGGGTCTTTCGAGAGATTTGATAAAGGGCACATCAACAGGTTTGGGATTAAGACATATGAATTAAATTTGTTTGTAATAGAAACCCAACTTTTCCTAGCACATCACTAGTCAAAAGTTCAATGGGTAACAACAAGTTATAAGCAAGGGACTAAGTACTAAGTTTGATCCTAAAAGAGTAAAATGATTAGTACTAGAGGAGGGTGAGTGTTAAACATTCTTAATGAAGAGTTAAGAGAGAATAAATTCTTAATGATCTTCACTTATATGAACATGGAAGTGGTGCTGCTTCAACAAAGGATAGATCTTGTAAATGTTCATGAATTCTAGGAAGTAGCACAAGGCTATAAAGTGCAATTATTAAATGAACTTCTAAAAAAAATAAAGGTTTCATTTATATAGCATTTCCGGTTCTAACACATAGGAATCTAGGTTCAAAGCTTCCATATCGCCTAAATTTTGTTAGAACTTTGAAGTGCTTATACTAATAAGAGGTTCAAATCGAAAGATACCTCTCATTCGTTAATCTTGCTTTACAAACTAAGTGGGGCATTGTTGGAAAATAGTTTGAAATGCAAGGAATTGAATGAACAAGTATAAATGCAAAGACATGTCTTTTCAATTCAAATGCCATGAATGGTCACATGTTTTCCTAAGAGGTGCCATGAACAATCATGTACATTATGAATGGGTGTCTTTAAGTCTATATTAGACTGTTTTAACATCCAATTCACGGTTAATATACAATCATATCTTTTCTTCTTCATCTTTATCATATTCACTCTTAATTGAAGTTCAAATTTGGTTCTCTTTTGATTTTGTTGTTTTAGAGAACATTAGGCTTGTTGTAGCTCAGAAGGAAATCAGTCAAAACCCTAAAGCAACTAGTAGGGGTAAATATTTCCTTAAAGATAATAATTTTTTACGCCTCAAGCCATCCAACTTGAACCCACTTTTCTAACAGAAAATTATGTAAATCGTAGTGTATAATACAATTGTCTATACATTGAAACATTTTTTCCATATAGAGGTGTAGAGCTGGTAATAAAATGTGTTTGTTATTGTTTTTATTCGAAAATAGTCAATTATTGTATTATTTTTGAATTTCTAAAAATTATATTTTAAATATATGTATCTTTATAATTATTTTAATATCTTAAGCGCATTCAATATATAAGGATCATTTATATGTCTTTTAAAAGGATCTCCTGTATTGAAATTCATCTTTTAGTTGAAAGAAAAATAAATGAATGAATTGGTTAATCTAGAGTTAAATCATGTATATGGTTTTCTTATATAATGTTCCTAATAAACATTGTTAAAACTATTAAATAACTTATGAGGAGATTCAATTAATCAGGAAATATCAACAACAATAAATCATTAGCCAAAGTAAAATGAAGTGATTTTTGCCTTCTTTAAGATGAAAGAGAGTTTGACATTATGCCCATCAGAATCACAAACAAAACATAGATGATAAAGAAAATATGGAAGATTTTGATAGATAAAAATACTCATAGAATGATGGATACATGCGTATAATCTGAGAACAATAGCTTTTAGAGCATGAGGCCATATACAACTCTTTATGAATAATGATCCACATCCTCAAGCTTAGGGAGAAAGTTTGAGTGTAGCTTAAGTATAAGGTAATGAAGCTTTCACTTTATTTTGACATGAAACTTGGTCCACTATTAGCCCCTAAGTAAAGTCTTTAAGTTCTCACCTTTATAAAGAGTAATCCCTGATAATGTGTCAGTAAAAGAGGTCATATCCTCTAACTCTTCTATGCAATTGACTAATACCTCTTCAGTACTGTCAATCTAAATTACCATCTTATCTCAAGCTAGGAAATCTGCATTAGATGGAGCAGACACCCTTAGGGATGTTCTCAAATGAAGCATGTAGATAATAATTAAGGAATCATGTACCAAGAGTTATGTGGCACATACTTGTTTGGTTTCAACAAGCCTATCTCAAAGCTTTACTCTTGTTTTGGTTTGCAATTAGGAAAAGATTGAGAGCTCCTAATAGGATGCAAAGATTCCTAAACTTAGTAAACATCTGTGTCCTATATAACTAGGATACAAAATTAATTAATATAGCACTTTTTTTAGCTGCAATTTCTTGTCCTACATTTGAAATAGAATTTAGCAGTTAAATAATATAGTTTTAACTTTAAACTGATAATGATTAATTGACTAGATATGTCAGAAGCAGAAGAAGAAGGATGTAGATTGTCATATGTTCAATTTTTCAATTAGTAACACAATTTATGGCTTATGAAAGGAGAGAAACCAAAGGATTTTTCAAAGGATCAATGCCTAGAAGCAAAACCTAATTAATGCACTAATACAATTTATTAGAGAGCAATTAATAACTCATCATATTCACCTAGAATATAGCAAATTCTTAACTAATAATTATAGATTTCTCTCTAAAATTCTCCCATTAATAACAAGAACTTAAGCCATTCAAAAGTGTTATGTGAATTGATTATGGTTCTGAATTCATAGATGATGGTTACAACCTCAAAATTGGAACTTAATCCTCTGTTTCACAAGCTCAGAAAGTTGCAAAGTGAGTAATAGCTCTTAACCACTAACTATCAAGTTGTAATGGGCTTTTAAACTTGTTTTCTTATATACAACTAGATCTAAACATATTTTGCATATTATGTCATATATGTACTTAACTTTATTTTCACTCATTTAATGCAATTTTTTAAATGATAACAAAACATGAACTTAGAAAATTTAACAATTATGATAAAGAGGTGAATTTTATTACTTTTCATCAAAATATTATTTTATGAAATTTATATTAAATTTTAACCAGACTATTATTTTTTTAGACATTAATTGATGCTCCCTACCCTCGAGCCAATATGTGTATAAATGAATATTTTGGTCTAGAGTTTATAAGGCAGGTTTAGTTTCTGTAATGTACTTAAACTTTTTTCACACTCTTCCCTAAAATTTGAATTTATGAGACTGATGTGAGGAGTAAAGTTATTGACCATATGACCGTCAAGTTAAATACATATAAGTTTTAAAATCAATCTTCCTAGATTTTTTAAATTGATAACTAAAAACCATAAAAGTTGATGTTGGTATTTAAAAGGATTTTAATTACCTCTTTTATCAATAAATCATAAGCTTTTAGTTACTTATAGAATTTAAGATTATGAAATTATTTACTAATGCTCCTTTTATAGATGACTCACTCAACTCTTTAAATAAGTGTTTCAATTAATTTCTTATAAGAAGACAGAGAATCCATGTCTTATAATGCCCATATTTAACTCCACTTTAATAAAAAAGAATGGATCTATATCTAAGGTTAATGTTAATTACTTTTAGATCAACTTAATGTAAATCAAATATTGTAATATAATTTACAATTCAGTGGATTACTAGAAGAATATCCAAACACACATATCATCAATTTCTTGAATATTTATGACACGTTCAAGATTATTGGGTCAATTAAAATCCAATCAGGCCAAAGTTATTCGTATTTATACTAAGAGATTAGGCAAAGCAGTGGTTGATAACATTAAGTGCCTTATCATTCACTACATGGGAAAGTCTTACAAAAAACTATCTTCTCATATGGATGTAAGTCCAAACATCTGAAAATGGTTTGCCCAAGTATACAAAGTAGATGATAGACACTTAACGAATGTAATTGTTAAACATTAAGACTCCAGACGCAACCCCAGAGTTGATAGAAGAGACGATAATGGACAACTACCGATGGTAGTAAAAGATGGTTAGAATGAATAGATCGACATAAATCTATAATATATATGCCATGACTACTTTGACAACTCGTATAGAGGTAATAGATTAGACACCTTGATCTCACCATCAAGGATCATTCAAGTTATGAGATTTGAATTATGTGGGGACAATACTAAGGTATAAATTATCAAGTTGATAATCCTATAAATGAATTAGTAGATCAAATAGATTTTATCAAAAATTTCCAAAGGTAAAAAAATATCTACCATAAAACATAATTCATGGAAGAGAAATCACCTAAATTTTTTCCAAAGTAATCGATAAGCTTAAAGATAGTGCCCATTAGGATTCCAACAACATATGCAAAAGAGATAAGCATCCAAGTTTAGAACCGACGGTGAGAGACTCTACGCAAGATACTACTTCTTAATTATAAAACCATAGAACTTTGACAAGGACTCTTTAAGTTCAAATTGGTCTACTAACTATGGTTATAACTAAAAGACCAAAGTTCAAATTAGTCTACTGAAAATGGTTATAACTAAAAGACCACAAGGCATGTAGCCTAATGATATCTTACCTAAACCAAGGGAGAATTTAAAGAATTTTTCCTAAGGGATGAGGAGTTGATCAGTATAGAAAAGGAAGAAAATAACAAGGTAAGAATTATAAGGGAGTATCAACCAATAATTCTTTATCCTGCAAGATTACTACAGATAATCAAGGAGGAAGAAACCAGTACTTAGTAAGAGTATGAAGAAGATCTAAAAGAGAAAGATCTAGAAGAGAAGGATCTAGAGGATGAAGAGACAAAATCAAAGGAAGGCAACATCAAGATCCTCCAAAACATTATACTATTAATGAGCAATCAAAGGAGTTTTAGTATTCTTGCATTATTAGTGGTATCTATAGTAATAATACATTTAACTGATTTAAGAGTAAGTATTAATATAATTTCTTATATCATGCTAACAAGAACTAGAATATATGAACTAGAATGTATAAAGAGAGTAAGATATTTGGCCAATAACTCAATGAAAAGTCCTAGGGATGTTAATGCGAACAGATAATAAAAATTAATAGGTTCATACTCCTAACATATGTTTATATTACAGATATTAAAAAGGATGAGAAAAAATTTCTAATCCTAGATAAGCCCTTCTTTGCTAAGATTCCTAATCCTAGGTAGACCCTTATTTACTATATCAGGTGCAGTAATAAATATTATAGAAGGTCAACTCATACTTAAGGTTAGGAATGAAGAAATTTTATTTTTAAATGATGAAAGCATGTTATAGTTGTTAAAGACTTACGAGAATCTAATTCTTATTACATTTTACAATAAGTAGCAACACAATGATCCAAGGTACTATTGTAATTGAGCAGATGATTAGTCTTTATTTTCAATTGATTTATTTAATTTCTCTTAGAATTGGTACCTATTTAAGTTAAGAGTGATTGAATTTGAGTTCTTTGAGAATTGGTGAAAGCTTAAGTGGAGCGATATGGGATATGCATAAAATTGTTAGGAAATTAGGACGGGATCTAATTCCGATCGCATTGGAATAATTATCAAGCTTTTTTCCATTTTAATTTCTAAAAACCATGATCACTTTAATTCTATGAAATGATTAACGCATAAATCATAATAAAGTTCGACTTCTAATAATATCCATCTCAATTATCATGGCTACACAAATGTCCGAATTTTAATAATATCCACGTAACAGATTGAAAGAACTTTATAACTCTTATTGTGAGGGCTAAGTAAGAAGTGTTAGCTCTATTAGAACGGAAGCCTATTTATAATAAATTTTGGACATTTTAGTAATTTAATTAAAATTAAATTCTAATTAAATAACAATTATGCTCAATAAGATCCAATATCTCATACTGATCCTTATTTATTAAATATCTCATTTTTAAACACAAAGTTTTTCAAACTTTACAATTAGGTCCAACTTGATTAAAATATCTTTATTCTCTTTAACCTTTTTTATGTGAGACCCATTAGGTTCTTAAATATGTTGGCAATAATTATAATTTATAATTACAATTAGACAAATTAAAACTCCTTTTAATTTATCTTTAATTCTTCAATTAAACAATTTATAATTATAGATCAAGATTGACATCTCCTTTTCCGTGCATGATTTTTTTTCGTATAATTAAATTTTTTCATTAACCAGTATTCTAATTAGACATAAAGCATGAAATTAATCTCTACTTTATTTTTAGTCTAATTATGTTAGTTCTTCATCATTAGCTATCGATTCAATTAATAACACTTGTGAACTATTTATAAATGTTATTCTACCTTAGCCAAGCATTTTTTGAATTAATAGTAATCAAGAACATTGAAACATTCTCCCTAATTATTTTAGGATGATGAATTATATCTTAATCACAAAACTACCTCCATATAGTTTATGCTACATCTATTGACTACTAATTGAATGACCCATGATTAAATATGTCATAAATAGTATCAAAACATAGCAATTACTATATAAGGGAATTTTAAAAACCTCAAGTCAAAAGATCATTAGACATATAAGTAATATTTCAAATAGAGTTCTCATATTGGGTATGTTCAATAAACATGTTTTCTAATAAACACTCAAATGTTTGTTTAATTATCTTCATATTTTAGTCTATTAAATCGAGTTCTCCCTTCCCAAGGAAAACACAAAAAATATGCTAGTCTTTTTAAGTTCTACTTAATGTTCATTTTTAATAGAACAATGACTAGAAATATTTAAGAATAATACATAAATGTAATATGAATTTCTTAATTATAATCTTATTATAATTTCATTTGTAATGTATAATTATCCCATGAATTTTATCACATACATATAAACATATATAAGATAAAAATTGCTTTTAAATGTTTTGTCCATAAACTATAACTAAAACGATTGATTGTAGGGTATAAACAAAAAAAAAACACACATATTTCCATAAGTAATTTTCTTGATTTTTATGTCATACTACTTTGTCCTACTTAATTTTTATTTTTTGATAATCGTGATAAATTGACCATGAGACTAAATTATTAAAAAGTTAGATGATATTTCAAGCAAAAATATGAATATGAAGCAAATGATAATTCTCGGAGGAATATAGTTTGGTCCGTGCCTAAAAAGAGACAAGCAGATACATAAACCAACATTGTTGTAGGCATGGTCATGCTAATCATTATTTGCTAATCATAAAGGGCAATAGTAACATCCGGCGCATGCATGTACTCATTATTGAAAGGATAATGTTAAGAATATTTCCATTGAAGAATTAGGATTCAGATGAGAATAAAAAACTTAGTTTAGAATGTTGGATTCTTAAGGAAGTTGAGTTGCATGCCTCAATCGGCGATAGTACGTACAAACTTGGCTAATTTAATATTTTATTTCACTATAATTGATATTGGATTAGATTTTTGACACTTGTCTATCAACCCTTCACATGAAATGAGTGAGTCGTTCATCACATTTTGCTTTTGGTCAAGCAACAGCAATCTACTTTAGCACGCTCCGTTATATTTATAATACGATTGTTTCATTTTTTTATAATTTTCAACAAAAATTATAAAACAAATAGAGATAATTTTCAGTTCTTTATTAGACAATAAAAAAGATACGCTAAAATAAAATAGAACTTTTCATTCAATCATTGATAAATGAAGTACGTATCATTTCCATTTTCCAGGACCACATACTGCGTGGATGTGGATATGGATCAGCAGTTGGGACCTGTTTGGAGTAAGAAGTTTAAATTTTATTATTCAATTTATATACATCACCCCTAAATAATTTTATTGGAATCACAATCAAGGGCAATATGGTAAAATCGAGAAATTTGTCTGCGCCTTACCCACGTTCTAACTTGTTATATGTCCTTTCTAGTACTAATGGACATGCTTCTGTCCAACTCGACCACCAGCCATTTCACTTCTTTCTTCTCTTCTCTATCTCTTCATGGCTTCCGGTCAGCGACAAGCATCAACTGCAATGAATATGCAATCTTTTTCAGATAGTGAAAGCTTCCGGAGCGAAGGGGATGAGGATAATGAAGAAATGGAGGAGGAATTGAAACATGAAGAGGAGCTTAATAACAAAACATCCTTATGCAACAATATGTTTTTCATCTGTGCCGGTGGCCGGGGACTGAAAACACGATGGAAACTGGGGCAAGGTTTTGACCCTAGAGCTAAATGGTTCCAAGAATGGAATAGGGCTTTTCTTCTTGTGTGTGCCACCGGTCTTTTTGTGGACCCTCTCTTCTTCTACGCTCTTTCCATAAGCGGTACTTGTCTGTGTCTCTTTGTGGACGGGTGGTTGGCGGTCACCGTCACGGTTCTCAGGTGCATGACCGATGCTTTGCAATTGTGGAACTTATGGTTGCAGTTCAAAATGGTCAAGAAATTGTACGGTGGTGGCAGTGCCGTTGACGGTGGTGAGAAGAAAGAGGCAGGCGGCCCACAAACGGCCGGCCATATCTCCATGGTTGTCAAATATTTGAAGGCTAGGAAAGGACTTTTCTTGGATCTGTTTGTCATTGCCCCCATACCTCAGGTGAAAATCTTCTTCTCTAGCTCCTCTAATTCTCAATTGGTAATGCCCTTATGATATCGCCACCATTTTCAAACGATGACCAGCATCTGATTTGCTACGACAAAAATACAACGAAACATGACGTGGTTCTTGGGGTAGGTGCCATTTGTATGATAGTGTTTAGCGCAGCTGACATATGCATGTTATTACAGAGTGCAATGACAATGAGACCACGTGACGTACCTATATCCATGTCGCTTCTTCATAATTGCAAGGGGTAAAAGATGGAAACTGGAAAGCATGTAATAATTTGCACACGAAAGCTTTGTTTATCGGAAAGGCTTTTGAACGAACTCCTCTAAGGTGTAGTCTTGCGTCGGAGCATATAGAATTGAAGCAACCTTGTCCCACCATATTCTATGTTTATATTATAATGTAAACTTGATGTTTTTCCAAAACAGAGATCATCAATTATTTGGTATGATTGTTGTAGTTGGTCTTCCGACGGAAAATAGTTTCACTTTTAGGTTTTAAAAACATAGCATTTCTACGATTGAATTATATCTTGAGGAGAACCCTCTTCTTCTCCGTGAATAAAAAGAAATTACTGTTGTCTTGACAAATCAGAATTTTGGTTTTTGAGGCAAAAAATAAACTATTGTCTGAAACTGAAATGATAATGTTTTCTATATGTTTTATTGACATATTTTCCATGTTGCAAACTTGGACAAGGTACCTTCTCTTGAAACTAACATACGTATATACCTTTACATGTTTCATGTGTGGTGCCGGAGTTTATCTCACCACTTATCTTGAAATGTATGTCATCACTTACAAGCTCTTATTTGGCTGAGACGAACATTTGGGTTTTGTATCTCTAAGCTTTGTTTCTCTGTTTAACTTGCTATGAGGTATACACTCTTCTTGCCTAGTTTACAAACCAGAAACAGAAAATTATCAGCACCAGAGGGAAAGTTTTATACTTTCGTCTTCTTTGTCTGCCAAGTTTTATCGTCCTGTCGTGCTAAGTCAAGGCCATATAAATCTGTTAAATTCTTTCTTAGAGTCATTTCATGTTCCAATTAGTTAATCGCAGGAATTCGACATAGTCATCAGAAAACGTTGTACTTAACAACATCAACATTTGCAGATTGTCCTATGGGTGGCAGTTCCAACATTATTGGAGCAAGGATCTGTAACTATGTTGATGACAGTTCTTCTGATAACATTCCTCTTCCAATACCTTCCTAAAATCTACCACTCCGTTCGCCTCCTCCGCCGCATGCAAAATGTTTCCGGCTACATCTTTGGGACCGTCTGGTGGGGAATTGCCCTCAACATGATCGCCTACTTCGTTGCATCGCATGTAAGTTGAACTTTATTATCTAAATTATACCTCTCAATCTTTTCATCCAGAAACTTTAGAAGTCCCCTTTTACTTCTTTTCATATTTTGTCATGTTACTGAATATTTAAGCAATTAATGTATCAAAAGTCAGGTCTAGACTTCCTGCTTTTTTGACATAAAAACAAATTATTGATGCTCAAGTAACTTTAAAGCTTCAAACTTTATCTGTCCTCTCGCCGGCATGGACAGAGGCGGTTCCTGTACTTAGCCTTAGGTTTATGACCTCTATATAGTTGCTAGTGAAGCGACATAAAGGTGAAAGGATGACGCAGCACCAAAAGAAAGAATAAAAGAACAGTATCTACAAGTTGAATCGTTTTCACAAAAACTGTAGGGAACATTGAGTTTACTTAGGATTCTACCGTGAATTTTAAAAGGATTCAAACTAGTTAGTCACATTGAGGTGGTTGATAGTTTTGGCTTTCTGGTTTTATAGTGAGAAGGGAAAATGTTAATAGGTGTCCTAAAGTCACATTTGTGTTGAAGTTTTTATAAATATTTATGTCGTGATACTGTATATGCATAGTAACTTAGTACTTATAAGATTTTAAACTGAGGGTTATGGTGATAATGAAACTTTAAAATGTTACAGGAATTGCCACTATTTTAGAAAATGATAAAGAATAAAAATAATCCTGAGGTAAATACAAACTACGATATATTCAACAAAATGCATACAAAAGCATGCATGCCAGAAAGCAATGGAAAAACAATCTCAGGAGAACAATGTTTAGTAGTGTTATTATAAAACACTGGGGGTCCTTTCTTTTTTTTTTTTTCATAAAATACAGGCAGCAGGTGCATGCTGGTACTTATTGGGAATACAGAGAGCGGCGAAATGCTTGAGAGAGCAATGCAGAGCAACAAATGGTTGCGGGGTAAGGTTGTTATCTTGTAAGGAACCTATTTACTACGGAACAGAAAGTAAGATCACGGATAGACTTAGACTGCAATGGGCACAAAACAGCAAAGTTCGGAGCACCTGCCTGGATGATAGTGGAGATAACTATGGATATGGAGCATATCACTGGACTGTTCAACTTGTCAAAAATGATAACAGATTGGAAAAGATACTCTTTCCAATATTTTGGGCCCTAATGACACTAAGGTGCGTTTAGTTGAAGCTTAAATTAACTAAATGCCTCTTCTTTTAATTGATGTGTGTTTAATTGGTGTTACTGGCAGCACTTTCGGGAGTTTGGAGAGCACGACAGAATGGTCGGAAGTCATTTTCAACATAATCGTCCTCACAAGTGGACTGGTGTTAGTGACCATGCTGATTGGGAATATAAAGGTATTCTTGCATGCAACAACATCCAAGAAACAAGCAATGCAACTTAAGATGAGAAATATAGAGTGGTGGATGAAGAAGAGACAGTTGCCTCAAGGATTCCGGCAGCGGGTTCGCACCTATGAGCGCCAGCGGTGGGCAGCCATGCGTGGTGTAGATGAAACTGAGATGATTCGAAACTACCCTGAGGGCCTCCGAAGGGACATCAAGTACTATCTCTGCCTAGATTTAGTGAGGCAGGTATAAAGCTTTTAAATACACGCACACTTTTGCTGCTTCAATGGACATAATTTGAGTCAGCAGTAGTCCTAACAATCATTAAAACCTCAGTGTATGATTTGGTTCAACATTACAGAGGAATGCAGCTTGAAAGCTTCTATTATTAGATAGACTTCTTATTGTTTTCCAATGTCTTCAAACTCCTTGCGCATTCATTTCTAGTTGAAGTCTCTAAGCTAAAAACTTAGAAGGTTCTCCATTGGTTTCAGGTACCACTATTCCAGCATATGGATGATCTTGTCCTAGAGAACATCTGTGACCGCGTAAAGTCTCTAATTTTTACCAAGGGAGAAACAGTAAGTTCCCGTTCTATGGACATAAATATAAGCTGAACGTGCTTGTATCAATTGATTCTATTGGATATCTGTAAAGGGAGGCTTATTGAAAATGTTGTGGTGCTTCTAAACCTTAGTTTACTGTAGGTAACAAGAGAGGGAGACCCTGTGCAAAGAATGTTGTTTGTAGTGAGAGGACATCTCCAAAGTAGCCAAGTCCTAAGAGATGGTGTGAAGAGCTACTGTATGCTTGGCCCTGGAAATTTCAGTGGCGATGAGCTACTCTCATGGTGCCTAAGAAGACCCTTTGTGGATCGTTTACCGCCATCTTCTTCAACACTTTTTACTCTCGAGACTACAGAGGCATTTGGGCTAGAAGCTGAAGATGTGAAGTATGTAACACAACATTTTAGGTACACATTTGTGAATGAGAAAGTGAAGAGAAGTGCAAGGTACTATTCACCGGGATGGAGAACTTGGGCAGCCGTGGCAATTCAGTTGGCTTGGAGAAGGTATAAGCATCGACTAACGCTTACTTCCTTGTCGTTTATAAGGCCTCGGAGGCCCTTATCACGGAGTTCTTCTATGGGAGAGGATAGGCTCAGGCTGTATACTGCTATGTTGACTTCACCGAAGCCAAATCAAGATGATTTTGACTTCTGAATTTGTATGCTTCAAAAGAGTTTTCAGTTTCTGTTTGTACTGTGTTTATATATATTATTTACTTTACGAGTGATGCTTTGTGGGTATGTGAGATAGCCTATATATATATATATATATATGAAGAATAGGAATTGAATTGAGCCTTGAAAGGCAGGCGCATGAGTATATGAGAATTGGCAGTTAAAACAATGAATCTCTCTTGGTAGGAGAACCAACTTTATCGTACGACTTATTTATACCATATTATTCCAACAAGATTGCTTTATAAATTCCATCTGTTGTAGAAATAACTTGTCCTTTTAACATATTGAAATGGATTCTGATTCTGTTTATCAGCACCTCATCGAATTGTTCTTTACTTGAGCTTGTATTGTGGAATATTCTTTTGTCTCTTTTATCCTGAATGAACCTGAATATTCTTTTGTCTCTTTTATCCTGAATGAACCTGACTAGATATGATAGAGAAACAAAAACACCATTTGCAAGCTTTACTGATATGCCTCATTGCAGAGCTCCATTCAACTATGTCGCAGGGGAATCAGCTATGTTGCACTTGCTTAGAATCGTTTTTTAGCTTTCACTGGTGAACTCATATTGAAAAAAAATAGATGAGTAATGCTTTCTTGCACAACACATATCAATTTGGTATAGCCAAATATTTGCTCAGCATATCAACTGTTGGTAGCTTGCCTTTCATAGCCATCCATAAAGTGGTGGATACTTGGGGTAGTAAATACTTGCACCAAACAATCCTGATCCAAGGAACCTTGATAGCGTTGCCTCAAAAATACTGTCTACAGGACAAGTTTATGAAATTAACAGACCTGGAGTGTTTCCAAATTATGTTGTCTTTTTCCCTCCGGATTAAGTCTGGTGTTAACTATTTCTGAGCTGATAACAGGGGGGCACCATAGGCCTCCTAATAGCTTCCCTGTGTTCTACTGCCATAGCTACTGTTGC
Organism: Erythroxylum havanense; assembly: GCA_024752395.1. NCBI lineage: Eukaryota > Viridiplantae > Streptophyta > Magnoliopsida > Malpighiales > Erythroxylaceae > Erythroxylum > Erythroxylum havanense. The sequence goes on along the minus strand of JANTNU010000005.1, from coordinate 24,493,357 downwards.
ATCAGATTGTACAAGAAGTTTAAGAGGTGCAAGAGAATTCAGATATTCCAGTGTTCTTGTAAACATACAATTGTTAGTCTAGAAATTTGTTGACTTCCCATTTCCAATCAGGTTCAGAAACTTCATTCTAGCCTTGTTCCGGATTTTCACAATGAGTTTTGGTTGGGTCGGTCGTGCTAGGCCCAAGCTCAGACTCAGAACGGCGCATGGGCCGATCAGTCCATCCCTTGAAGATTGACCTAATTCCTATAGGTATTAACCATATAAATTCATTACCTCATCATGAAAAAGATACAATTTTCGAGAACCCTAATATTCTCTATTCACTAGCCACCAAAACTCTCACAACAGATGGGCCTACCGGCAGTCAACCCCCGGTGTGCCTTTGCTGTTTTGCATGTATTTCTGAGCTAAAGTGAACCAGTCTCATGGATTCCAGCAGCAGCGCCCAGCCCCATCATAATCAAACAGAACCAATTGGCGCCCACCGTGGGGCCGGACATCAAGGCACCACGTCTAAAAACACTCAGATCAGTCAGGCGGCGGTGACAAATCCAAATGTGGCCGTTGTAGCGGTACTTGCACTATAGTGAATGGGCTTGCGATTACCTGCTGCCCTTCCATCATCGCATTCTTATCACCGGACACAACCTTCGCCCCTACACCAAAACCCTAGCATAAACGAGCTACCCCCTCAACGCTCACGTCAACTTGATCAATCACAACAATCACAAAACCAAGGCCAAGAAGCACAAAGCGTGGCCCTAGAGGATGACGGTCAAACCAGTTCACATACTCACATCCAATACCCCCTCAACACGAACCCTCCTGCACCACAACCAGCCTTCCTCACACAAAGACAAATAGAAGAAGCGATCGATCTATTGATTCGCCAAATTTTACAATCTCAACCGAAACGGCAACAAACCCCTGCTCAGTATGTTGGTGTGATGGCCGATCGGTACTCTGTTGAAACCTTAGAAAAAATCGTGGACCACCGAATTAATATAGTCATGAATTCCCGCCCTAGCCAACCATCAGCACAATACAGCTCTCCTTTCATCCCAGAAATCCTGGATAGCCTCCTAGGGGTCGGTACTAAGATACCGACGCCAAAAAAATATACTGGAAAGACCGATCCTCTCGACTATCTGCAGCACTTTCAATCAATGATGAACCTGCATTGCATTCCAGACGCCATTCAATGTAAAGCCTTCTGTACAGCCTTTCAAAAAGAAGCCCGAAGATGGTTCAACAGCTTACCCCCGCGTTGCATAACCAGTTTTGAGAATTTTAAGCTGCTATTCTTCAACCAGTTTGCTACAAGTAAACGGCCACAGAAGACTGCCTTGGAAGTAATGCAGTTGACCCAAGTAAGGAACGAGAGTTTGTGGGAGTTCATCACCTGATTTAACAATGAAGCTGTCGAAGTCCCTGACCTCACTTGCTCGTCCATGTTGGCTGCCTTGATGAGCAATATGAGGGATGAAGAGTTCAAGAAGTCACTGGCTCTTGATCAGCCCAGGTCTATCCAAGAAATAAGAAATCGGCCAGATAAATACATCCAGTTGGAGGAAGTGTTGAAAAACACAAAACGTAGAGCGAATGACCACTGATCAAGTAGTAGAGCCGATGATTCACATAAACGGCAGAAGGATCAGTCTAGCTGGAGGAAGTCGATCGATCGAAAGGACCA
>JANTNU010000005.1:24464877-24477790 GCA_024752395.1 Erythroxylum havanense | reverse complement strand
AGAAATATTTTATGGTTTTAAAAATTAGTGAATTTTATATTGATGCTTTATTTTATGATGCCATGTGAAGTATATTAGTGATCGTTCGTAGTGCACCCTTATTGTAGGATATGTATCGGAATGACCTACAGGCATCCCGGTGTATACCCTACGGTAAGGGGATCCTACACTTAAACTAAATTTTCTGATGAACTTAACCCAATTTAGGGAAATTCTTCTTTGAAAGAGGATTCCTCACTATAATCATCAATACTGTTCGTGAAAACCTTATCAATCAACTATTTTCCATAATTACCTATCAGTCAATCTCATTACCTCAAGAAGATCAATTTCACTGTTCATAATATCTCAATAAGAGCAATTTAAGCCATAGCTTACATGATCAGGACACCCTTTAATATAAGGCTTAAATGAGATACTAAACAATTTCATTTACTCTAATATCTTGGCATATATCACCAAAATCATTACATCTTATCTAGAAATGTATTTATGTCAATTCACTAATTAGTAGCTTATGCTAAGGATACTTTAATCCTATTTAATTCTAGATAACTCTTCTTCTTTTGTGCCAGTCCTCGATCATGAGGATTATGCTATAATCGTTTCCTTCTTCTTTTCCTTTTTTTTAAAGTCCAAGTTTAACCTCTCAAGGTCACTTTTCACTCGGCTCATACTCTTTGTTCTCACCATTTCTACGTATATTCTTATTTTTAGAAGCCCTTCAACTTTCCTTTGCTCTCATTCTAACCTTAAATCCTATCCTATAAGCATTTCTAACTTTCTCCTAATATCTTCTTATACTGATTTACTAACTCTTATCACAATACTCACATGACCATTTCAGCTCTAAATTCATCCTTTTTATGATCATAACAATTTTATGATTTCATTTCATTCTGCCTGTACACTTTAGCCTCCTATAACGTATCCAAATATTGATCTCATATGTACTCAATCATATTATTCTCCAATTCATCCACAAACTTTCCTCATCTTACATTCTAACCAAACACCATTCTTCTTATTGTTTTTACTAGTCCAAACTCTTAATGGAAGTTCACACATGCAACTCATACGGTGGAAATTATTGGGATTCTATACTTATCAGTACCTTTCTCTAATGATGAGAAATCAGATGCAGCATATCCTTGCAAAACTCCTCGTCTTCTTTTACGAGGTGACATTTTATTCCTTCGATAAAACACTAATGTTTTAATTCACTTCCATTTTTAATCTTATTCCCTATATAAACCCATGATATGCATGTCACTTAATGCAACACATCAATTTACAATACACAATTAATCACATAGCCTACCAATTCATAACACTATACATTCTGAGCCTAAGAAAAACCCAATCGCTCTAATACCAAATTGTTGGGCCTTATTTTCGAAGCCCAAACATTCGAAGAAAAAATGGAACCCGTCATTCCATAATGGTGGTGTGTCCACAAAAGTTGAACATCAAACAATTTGAAATTTTTAGAGTCACATGCCAAAATCCAATCATATTTCATAAATAAACTCTAAGAGAGTTTATACAAGCTCATTTCAAAAATACAAAATATAAAAAATACGAAATACACCTGAATACAATTTAAATGATTATGATTAAAATGATTCTAAATTACAAAATTTCCGAAACTAACTTCATTACAAAAGTCTCTGTTCTTGATGTTTGCCAAACTTTGCAAGGATCACTTATTTTCTCCTTTTGCACCTGAGGAGGGAAGCATGGGGTGAGCTACACAGCTCAGTGGCTATTATGTTTATAGTCATTGGCAACGAGCCACATAATCAAATATACATATGTTTCATATATTGTTATACATTTAAATATCATTTGGCTAACAAATCAATCATTCACAATTCAACTTCACCACTCATAGTTCGACATAACATTATACAAAACATGTCAAGTGTAGTTAATCATCAAATCATAACATTCAATCTTGCATCATAACTTGACATATCAGAATGCCAATGCACACATAAATGGCTCGAGAGTTCCGTGGAGTGAAACGGATAAACCGATTTTTAAATCTTGAACAGAACGAGATCAATTTTTCAAGATCTCCTGGCCTCAAGCGGGCAATCGGGAGAAGGCTATAGATCAACGTGCACATGACTAATGAAACTTTATACTCTTGCCCAACCACAAACAAATTTATGCTCAATTTAGTCAATCACAAATTTCATATTGTCATGCTTTTTCTTCTTTCCATTTAATCAAAATGCCATGATACAAGGCATAACATAATCATGTTCATAATTCAATTCAAAATGTTATGACCTTTTTCAAGGTATAACATGGTCATAATTCATCATACAAAAATTGATTCGTCTTTCATGGCATGACATGATAATGAATCATTATACGTTTTTCATACAATCATATTCATTCAATTTAAGCAATTTAGCACATATTCCCACATAAGACAATTTGCTCATTTCACACAACAACCATAAACATATTACCCATTTAATTTTTGCTGAAAATCCAAGCTCAAAATTGCCTTTCCTCTTGCTCTTGAGTAACGTTTTCGTAATTTCCTTCAAATAAACCAATTTTTTTTAATCCATATTCAATGAAAGTTCATAAACTTAAAGAATAAAAGAAATGCTAAAATTAAACCTAACCTACCCATAGTCCATCTAAGCTAGAAAAACCAAAACCCTAGTTTAGAAATCCAAAATCAAGTTGATTTCATCTCCCTCTTCTTTCTTCCTTCATTTCCAATACAAACCCTAATCTTTATTTAATCCCCTTTTGAATATAACAAGAATAAAGAGGAAATCAAGATTAAATCTTACCTCCAACAAGTTGATTTCCTCTTTTTTTTTCTTCTTCTTCCTTCCAAGTTTCCTACAATCTTCCTTCTTCTCTTTGTACTTCTCTCTCTTTTTCATGACATTCTCTCTCTTTTCTCTAGAATTTTCATTCTTCTCTACTTATCCTTCCATTCACGTTTTTCTTCTTCATTTATAGACAAGACAACACTTCTTTTTCGATTATGTCCTTAATGATTGAGAAATGTCCTATTTGCCCTTCCATTTATGCCTTATGTTTTTTATACTTAAGTGTCTTGCCAAAATCACCCTTAAACATTCTAACATAACATTTTCTTCTAAAAAATCTTCTCTATTGTCTTACATTTCCAATGACACCAAAAGCATTCAATTTGGTTCAGTAGTGTGAAAGTTATGCTCCAACATCTCCGGACTGCTTTTATTCCTAGACAGTATCCTATACTCAACTTCCATATAAAAATTGAAGCTCTTAGAGTCTGATTCAAAATTTTATTTTTTATATAATTTGTAGCCCTATGTTTCTACTTTACTCCAAATAAAAAACCATATCATTTGGAGCTCTACATATCAAGATATCATCAAAATATTGAAGTATGTTTCGTAAAACATCCAACTCATATTCTTCCAACCGAACCCTCATTTTCATTCAATCAATATTTTTCAATTCAACAAAAAAGTTACCACTTTTGGTGGAGAGGTGGAAAAATTCAATAGGAGTCTATTTCTTCAAGAATCACCTCATTCGGAGGTCAAATGACGAAGTTATGGCCAAAAGAATCCAACATGTTAATGTCCTTAATCAATTTGTACCTCTCATGGCGCAATTGCCATAACTTTTTCTAAAAATGTTGGATTGAGTTTGTTATTAAACCATTTGAAAGAAAAATTCTATATCTACAACTTTTATGAAGGCTAAAAAAGAGAAATTCTTCCTAAAAAAGGATCAGAAATAGAATAGGATATGACGATACAAACTAAGATGATGAACAATAACTTCGTCTTAGAATGTGTAATAACTTCGTCTTAGAAAGTACAGTAACTTCATCTTAGAATTTACAGTACTTCATCTTATAATGTACAGTAACTTCTTCTTAGAATGTCAGTACTTCTTCTTAGAATGTATAGTAACTTCTTCTTAGAATGTCAGTACTTCTTCTTAGAATGTACAGTATCTTCATCTTAGAATGTACAGTAACTAAGACGATAAACAGTAACTAAAACGATACAATATTACAACTTGTATGGCTCGTATCTCTCAACTCTGTTATCCAAAATTTACAAACTTTATACCGTTAAAAATATAGAAAGATCATCTATGACTTCCAAGAAGATAATTTCACCTAAATAGCTCACAACAACTCAGAAAATATCCTTGAAGTCAGTACACGAATTTCCATAACTGGCATATTCACATATCCTATGCAACATCACAACTTGTAAAGGTCATAACTTCCCACTATGATATCCAAAACTTACAAACTTCATATTGTTGGAAAGCTGGGAAGATCATATACAACTTTTATGAAAAAATCAAAACAATTTCTGCCTCTATAAGGGTAAAAATTCCAAATCAATGTAGCTGTCCTGAAAGTTCCATCCTAAACAGGACGATGCAACATTACAAATTGTAATGCTCGTATATTTCAACTCCGATATCCAAAAATTTCATACTTTATATCAATGGAAAGATGGAAAGATAATTTACAACTTTCATGAAGATAGTTTTATCAAAATATCTCTAGATCAACCCAAAAAATGCATATAACATTCAGATCAAAAATCCAATTCTCCACTACTATTCTTTCCCAAAATTTTCAGACTTCAAATTTTCAAAAACTAATATTTCAAACTTTTTTTTTCTTTTCTTCACTCATAACTAATCACTAACAATTTCTTATTTAATAGTTCCAACTTCCAAAAAAAGTGCGGGTTCTAACAATTTATGCTAGTCCTAATCCTTCACTTCAACACTTTCCGTGGAATAATCTCCAAAATATTGCCTTAATCACCTCTAGATCGTGGATTGTGGGAGGTCATTTCAATGCCAAACTTGACAGTAACGATAAAAGAGGGGACTCCAGATTTCAACCTATAGTAATCAATGAATTTCGAGATTGTGTGCATCATTGTCATCTTTATGATCTAGGATATTCTAGGCCTAAATTCACTTGTAGACGAGGTCAGATACTAGCCAGACTTGATCGATTTCTCTGCTCGAACTCATGACACTCTACTTTTAAAAACGCATCGGTTCAACACCTCTCATTCCTTAAATCTGATCATCGCCCTCTCCTGGTAAACATTCAAATAAAAATTCATTTGCATCCTAACAAGAGACACTTTCGATTCCAAGCAGCTTGGTTGACATATGAAGGTTTTGATCAGATTGTCGAACAAAAGTGGCTGCCAAATACTAATGCCTTAAGCGACACTTTATCCAATCTCTCACATTCCTTACAGGAATGGATTAAGCGACATTTTATCCAATCTCTCACATTCTTTACAGGAATGGAATTCTTGCACTTTCGGGAATATATTCCATAGGAAGAAAAGACTCATGTCTCGCCTGCAAGGGATACAAAGAACTTTGGAAGCCCAAAACTTGCAAATCCTTTGGGATCTAGAGGAATATCTCAGATTTGAGTTAGGACAGGTTCTCTACCATAAAGAACTTTTTGGCACCAATGCTCCAGATGTCAATGGATAAGTTAAGGTGATCAGAATACGAAGTATTACCAAACTGTCACCATAAACCAATAGCACAAAGCAGGGGTTTCAACCCTCAAAGATGAATAGGGTAACAAGAGATCAGACACCAAGAACCTAAAATGGATAGCAAAAAAATTTCTTGAAAATATTTATAAACAAGACAGTCAGGCATCTAGTACCTCCCAACGTACTAGCTCCTTCCCTCCCCTCTCATACCAAGCTCTAACTGACATGCAACATCCTCCCAACCTAGGGGACATCCAGAATGTCTTCTTTGATATGGCTCCGAACAAGGCTCCAGGATTGGACGGCTTTACCACATTATTCTATCAATCTCAATGGCACACTATCTGTTCATCCCTGACTTTGTTTATCCAAAGAATTTTTTGACATGAAGTATGGGAATCTGAGATAAATCGTACCATAATGTTGCTTATCCCAAAGATCCCCACACCCATGCCAATAACGCAATTCAGGCCTATCACACTTTGCTTTGTGCTTTACAAAGCTATAACCAAGATCATTGTTACCTGTTTAAAACCTCATTTAGACGGTCTTGTTGTACCAACTCAATGCAGATTTATACTAAAATGACAAATTACTGACAATATCATCATAATCCAAGAAGCAATTCACTTTATGAAAAGCAAATCTGACAAAAAGGCATCATTGCGATAAACGTGGATTTAGAGAAAGCCTATGATAGACTTTCCTGGGACTTCATCTTAGATACTCTTATCAAGATTGGTATCCTGAACCCTTTGACTAATTTGATCATGAAGTGTATTTCATCAGTTTCCATGCAAGTAAACTGGTATGGGGAGCTAAATGACTCATTCTCTCCCATCAGAGGTATTCGACAGGGCGACCTACTATCGCCTTATCTTTTCATTCTGTGTATGGAATGACTGGGCCATTTAATTAACGATTCTATCTTTAATGGACGATGGAAACTGATCAAATTAAGCAGAGACAAACCGCCTTTATCTCACTTATTCTTTGCTGATGACCTCATTCTATTCGCGGAAGCTGATATGGAACAGGTAAAGGAAATACAAGACACGTTAAGTACCTTTTATACAGCTTCCGATCAATAGGTCGGTCACGACGAGTCTCGATACTTTTACTCTAGGAATCTTCCCACCACTCAGGTGCATTACTTAAGCGAGGCCTTGGGCTTCAGAGGGACTAACAATTTAGGAAGCTGCCTCAGAGTGTCTCTATTACATAAGCGAGTTAGTAAAAGAACCTACCAGCATATTTTGGATAAGGTTCAACAAAGACTCTCAGGGTGGATGGAAAATCTTTTATCGCTCGCAGGTAGAATCATGCTGACTCATTCATTCATTGCAGTGCTCCCCATCTACACGATGTAGAAGGTTCACCTGTCACGTCAGCTTTGTGATGTTTTGGAGAAAATCATGCGACAATTCCTATGAGGCGCGATGGTCGACAACAAGAAGATGAGTTTGGTCAATTGGGACATAGTGTGCCTACCTAAAGAGCTAGGGGGTCTTGGAATCCGTAAAATAAGGGAAACCAATGATGCCTGAAACCAATGATGCCTTACTTGCAAAGCTAGGATGGTCAATGGTTTCTAAACCAAATGCATTCTGGGTTTAAATTCTCTTAGCTAAGTATAATTTTGATGTTAACAATCTTCCCCTTTCCTTTGATGAAACAGGTGGTTCGATGATCTAGAGGAGTATCAAAGCAACTTAGCATCACGTTTTGAATGGCATGAAATGGATAATCTGTGATGGCTCCGAAACGAGATTTTGGCTCAATCAGTGGTTGAAGACGGGGGACCTCTTATCTCTCTTGCAGTGGCCCCAATTTCATCGAACATAATTGAACACTGGGTTAATCAACTTATAGACACAACCGGTAACTGGAATTGGGCAGCTTTTCAACACTTACTACTGTCTGCGAACTGCATGACTATAGCAGGTATCCTTTCACCAAAGCACTACTTAGGGCCGGATCAGCTTATTTGGGGGGCAACGGACAACGAAAAATTCACGACTAAGTCAGCTTACTTTATGATTGTGAACCACGAAGAAGTTGTGACCAACGTAAACTAGAGTTTGGTATGGCAATGGCAGGGCCCATAACGAATCCGAGCATTTCTTTGGCTCCTCTTGCATAATAAACTTCTCACTAATCACCAGAGGGTGTATAGGAAATTTACTTCGGATGCTACTTGCTACCACTGCCACTTTGAGGAATCATCTTTTCATGTAATGAGGGACTGTCCCAAAGCCCGCAACTTATGGAATAGATTCCCCCCTCAGGTTATCTAAGTAGAGTTTTATAATAAACCACTAGGAGTGGCTTAGAAAGAATCTTCACACACGCTGGTTGGTATGGGATTCGACTGGGCTATTATCTTTGGCACAGCATGCTGGTTTCTCTGGTCTTGTCGTAATAAGGCACTCTTCGATGAACATTTTCCCTGGCTGACTTCGCCAAATCATCAGATTATATAATATGTACATCACATTCAACTAGCGACAGATTGGAAAAAACAAACTCGATTGGGTAATTGCATTCGACGGTGTTAGCTCATTTGTTGGAGAAAACCTCCCCAGGGTTAATTGAAATTAAATATAGACCGAGCAAACAAAAGCTCACGCCTTTCGACCACTACAGGTGGCTTGCTATGACACAATTCGGGCGTTTGGTTAGGAGGATTCACTCAAAACCGTGGTTGGTGTTCCACGACTACAATAGAACTTTGGGACGTGCTCTCAGGCCTTAACTTGGCTTGGAACTTGGGGTACCACCATATTGAGTTAGAAGTGGATTCGATTATAGATATTGAGTTAGAACCAAAATCTCATGCCAATCATGAAAAGCCATTTTCACTTATTCAAAGGCAACAATTACAAAATTTGCAAAACAATTGCAATTCATTCTCAAAATTCACACACAACAACCTATGGCAAATTTTCAATCATTTAAAGAACAATTATGAGGTAGTTGGAAAATTCATTAATTCCATTTAGTTGAAGAACATTTATGACTTATTAACACAAGTATAAAAATGTCACCCACCTTAATTCCTTGCTTGAAACTTAACTCAATTTACCTCCCCTTGATCTTGATTCCTCTTGCCTCTCTTATTCCTCTTCATCAATAACACAAAATCCCAAATCAATAGCATTCACAAATTAGAAAACCTAAAGAACCCAAAGCATGAAATTGATCTTAAAGTCTCTAAACTCATTCATTTCCTAAGCTCTTTGAACCAAAAACTCTTCAAAAATCCAAAACATTGAAAATCACTTACCTTGAATCTTCACCCAACCAAAGGGTTTCTTAGCTCAAATGAAAGCTTGAACCTTCCTCTAGCTTTTTCCTTCTTGAATTAACTCCAAACACCCACTTGAACTCCAAGAAAATAGAAAACCCTAACTTTTCTTCTTCCTTCTCTCTACCTACGACTCTCTCCCTCTTCTCTCCTTTCAATTTTCGTTTCCCTCTCTTCTACTTGAAAGACCACTCATTTCTCTTACCTTTTATACCATTAATGATGCTAAAAAGTCCATATTGCCCTTACTTATATGCCTTGCAACTTAAATGGCTTAAGTGGTCTTCCAATTTTGCCCCTCATTCAAACTTATCACCTTAATACAATAATTCAATCAAACCATTCCATATGATCTTGCTCAAATTAACATAATAATTAACTCTCATTAACATGTTATTAATTCCATAAAAATACCCTATTAAGACCTCAAAATTCATTTAAATCATGCTTAACTCCTTATGAAAATCATCACCTTTTCTAATCACGCAATTGAAGGAATTTGTTTGTAATTACTTCTAAAGAAATGTTCCTCATTGTCTTAATTTTCTAATGGCATCGAAATCATTCAATTTGGTTCAGTAATCTGAAAGTTATAGCCTAAACATTTCCAAACTATTCTTATGCTAAAACAATATGCTATGCTTAAATTCCACCCAAAAATTGACTTTCTTAGAGATTGAATTAAAACTCAATTTCATCATACGATTTGTAGCCATATATCTCTAGTTTAATCCAAATTAAGAATCATCTCATTTGGATAACTAGATAAAAATTTATGGCTAAAACACTTTTGGACTATTACTAAATCAAGACTGGACACTATACCAAATTTCACTCCAAAAATTAAAAGTCTTAAGGTATCTTGAGGTTAGTTCTCCACATAAATTAGACGGCCTTATATATAGTTTGATGCTTGAAATTCATGAAAAGTGATTACCTCCACAAATATCATAATATATCATAAATATTGGTTAAGCTTTCTAATATATTTTACAATGCCTTTTGTTCCAAGCTTTCAATGTTGCTATAATTGATGACATAAAATAACCCCCTATGAATATTGTTCTCTCCATCCTTCCATTGTGTTTGATGGCTATGATAATAAATAACCAAATTCTTAAAAATAAACCACAAATAGAAGATCAAGGAAGAGATCTATAAAGACCAATGAATAAATTTAAAAACGACCGAAATCTAAGATAACTGACAAATAACTAGATTAATAAAATAAGGTTATCCCAATATTATAGTCCCCAAAAATGATACCAAAAACTTAATGATGATGATTTGGCTTTAACCAAAAGTATATGGTGTAGTTGTAGTTAGCACTGACGAGTATGAGTTAATTCCACGAGGACTAAAATTACTGGTACTTACTAGCTTTCTATTGTCAAATATAATAAATTATAATACTTAAGATTAATAAAATTCAAAATTAAAACAATAAACTAAAATAAATCAATACAATTGACTAACTAAAGAAGAGATTAAACTAAGAAACAATCATAGAAGACATTGGTACTTGGAATTTGAATCCCTTATAAGATTTCTTATAATATTGTGATTGCACTAATCAATTTAAGATATAGTTTATTAGACTGTGAAAATTTCTCAATTATTCTAACTTATTTCTCAACGTATAATCCTATATTGATTAATTGAAATCTTTTTCTAATTAAAACCCCTGAAATTACATTAATAAATATATCAATTTTATTATTGCATTTAACCCTAATTCGAAATATTTTTTTCAACTTATCTATAGATTTACATGCAACTCCTTTAAATTATGCTAGGTCTATCCATACAAATAATTTCTTAATCTCAATTGAATGAAATCATTCATGAATCAACATGTTATCAATATTAATTTAAGAATAACTAAGAACACATAACTGAATCATCAACAAAACTAAAAAATGAATTAAATTAAAATAAATTCACTACAAGGTCTATCCCAAGGTTCTTCGAATCCAAGTACCAACAAAGGTTTAGTTCATAATTATTGAAGACATAAAATCAAAACAAAAAACTAGAAAATCCAAAGAAATATGATGAAATCTTGTTTAATCTTCATGAAATTCAATTTATATTGATGAAAATCCACTCTGAATGTGTTTCCTTGCTTGTTCTTTGTTCTTTTTATCTTCATAGGCTGCCAAATGGTGTTTCTTTGAGTCTATTCCCTTACTTTTCCTCTTAATTTTGCCTTTTATAGTTCAAAAATTATGATTTTTAGTGGTACACAGTTACCAACACGGATGCGTGTGGTGTTTGTATTGATTAGAAATAATAAAACTTTTAAATCTAGATTGTGTAACTCTCTAAAATCATGTAGCTATCTTATTGTGCATGAAACATGTCAACATAGGCATGTTGGTATGGACATAGGCATATCTAGAGACAATATGCACTTTCATATTCTTTATAACTTAATCAAAATAGCTCCAACATCGCCCTAAACTTGTCCTAATTTGTTCCTTTTTCTTCGAATAAGTGAACTAAAAACTACAAAATAAATAAAAATAAATTAAGAACTAAAAACAATACAAATCTTAAGTAAATAAGATAATGCACTAAACATGGAGCTAAAAATATGGTTTATTAAGCATTTGTCACCTGTTTAGAGAATACCTTGGAAATCTCTAATTATGTAGATTCAAAAGTTGGGCCTTTAAGAATGAAGATGGGAGAACCTATACCTACCTTTTCTTAGGGATTTGTTAAATTGATCCATCTAGTAAAAGGAGATCAATGAGGAAAAAGGCTTAATCCTCCTCTAAACAAATACCTTCCTAATTTCCATTATAGATTAGAGTGTTAAAGGGATGAATTGTTCTAAAAAGAAATAGGTATTGCATGATTTTTTTATTAATCATGTAGAAGTAGAAGGGATGATGCATGTTTCAAAATGTGAATATAAGGGCCTAAGGAATCGTTTGATTTATGGTAATTATTTCACATGGACAAACAAATAGATTAGAGATTATCTAATCTATAAAAAGTTGAATCTTTTAGTTATTAACTAATTCTGCCGAAAATCCTTTCCATTAAGCGAGGATTTATTCACAAACCATTTGTGTTTAGATCACCACCTAATAAAGATCAACAATCTCACAATGATTTACTAGTTGGGGAGTATTAAATGATGATAGTGTAACTAAACATTGAATATTATTTATTGTCATAAGCTAGGTTGTTTATGTTGTGTTCAGATGTTGGTGGCAACATGCAATGTTTATTTTAGCTAGATGTCACCTTTTGGCCTTTGTTAACTTTACCATGCAAAATTGCAATGTAAATCTTTTGTACTTATCATATTTATTGCCAACATGCAATGTGTATTTTGGCCAGGTGTCACCTTTTGGCCTTTGTTAACTTTACCATTCAAAATTGTAATATAAATCTTTTGTACTTATCATATTTGTTGCCTTTAATGTCTTGATACAATTTCAATTTTTTCAAAAAAATAATCTCACAATGAAAAGCTTTAGGAGAGCCCTATTCAGGTTTTAAAATTACTTGATTGATAATCCAAGGTATCAGGATACTATCAAGAAGGGAATGGAGATACAAGTCTAAGGATTTTATCCTTTTAAATATGCGAGGAAACTAAAACATATAAGAGAGGAACTGAAAAAAAATCCTTAAATCAAGGTTTGAAGTCCTTAACTAATATTGATCTTCAAATAGCCAAGGACTTACTAAATTTAGCCCAGGAGGAAGCTTGTGAACACCCCATAAATGAACAATATAGGTCCAAGGAAAGGCCAGCTTGTAGGCTTTGAGAAACCATTATCCTTTTTTTAAAACAAAAATCTAGGATTCAATGATTGGAGGACGGGGGACCTTAATATAATTTTTTTTTCGCAAGTCATTAATAAGGAATCACAATATAATTCTTCACTAAAAGAAACAAATGGAGCGTTGATATAGATGTAAGAAGACCTCATCAAAATTATTTTTTAGTATTTCCAAAGCTACATGGGAACTTACTCTTGTTAGTAGTGTGCCCTAGGCCAATGGATATTTGTGATTCATGTATTAACATTATGACTTGTTAATAATATATTAT
>JANTNU010000005.1:24445171-24458931 GCA_024752395.1 Erythroxylum havanense | reverse complement strand
AAATGAATCATGCGGAGGGATGTGAATGACGTAGATGGGATTTGTACCTCTCTTAAATGAGAGAGATATCATTTGGGTCTCTTGACAAGTGTGACTGAAGAAATGCGTGGCCGTGCTCAAATGAATTGATGAAGAGTCATCAATGTCATTTGTTATAATTAGTCAACTTGGGGATCAAAAAACTATGATTAATCAAAGGTTGACAAGTACCATGTCTTGTGATTAATCTTGATATCGTGATACAAAAGGACTGAGCCTATAACCATGGTTACAGGTTAAATCGGATTATTGATCCTCATTTGATTTGGGTGGTCATAATGCCTTGCTAGAGGCCGCTTATGACTTATGGGCCTTAAAGTGTGATCAAGCCCATTGCCAACATCAAATGAGCCTACAAGGTCGCACACAAAAAGTGATGTGATATGGGCTTATTCTCTTGGGCCTAATTTATTAGGTATTGAATAAATATATGTAGATATATTTATTGGGCTAGATCGAATTAAGTTGTCGGGCTTTTATTATATGAGATATAATGGGCCGAAACTTATTGGGGCCTCAATGGGATTAGGTTTTCTCTATAAATAGAGAAGCTTACGTCTCATTAGAGAGTAGAAACTATTGTCAGGAAATCCTAGCCACCATCCAAGATGAAAACCGTGCGGTGTTTGAAAAAGAGTTTCAGGACGTGCTAGCACACCACAGTCGTAACTCGGATCGTGCATACTCGTGTGGATACCGGTAGAGGGCATTCACATTTGCAGTGTCTTGGAATCCGAAAAGAAAAAAAAGCAACCTATCCACAGCAACAAGGTATTTTCGTACATCCTTGGTATTTTCAATTACACATCATGTTGTTGTATGGTCTTTTCCGCAGTGTATTGTGAATACTCGGACCGTACACGATCCAACAACTCTAACTACATCTCTTATGTAAAGGTGTTTGGTAAATATGTCAATCACTCATTCAATGAAGATCAAATGGTTGAACTAACCAAGCATATCACCCTTGATGATATGGAGAAGGCAATCTTTACATTGAATCCATCTAAGGTCCTAGGGCTTTTTTTTAGAAAACTTGGAATCATGTCAAAGATATGATCATTAAATATGTGTTGAAATTTTTTGAAAAAGGATCTATGCTTAAGGAACTCCAAAAAAAATACATTACTCTAATCCTAAAAGTGTAGAATTTAGAGAATCTTGGAGATTTTAGGCTATTATCATACTGAAACCTCATTTATAAAGCTATCTCCAAACTGTTTGCAAAAAGACTTAAAATAGTGCTGAAGTCAATTGTAAACCCTTATCAAGATGCTTTTATAAAGGGTTGAAATATAGGAGACAACATCATGCTAGTTTAGGAGTTCTATAATTGTTATCACTAGAAGAAAGGACCAAAATGTTGTGCTCTTAAGATAGACTTCTAGAGAGCTTTTGATTCCTTAAACTAGAAATTCATCTAACATACTCCAGAGGTATTTGACTTCCACCTATCTTCAAGAATTGAATAAATCAATGCATAGAGACAGTCTCATTCAATATATTATATATTGGAGCAACTACTAAAGGCCTTTGATAACGAGTTCTTTATCCCTCTATATTTTCATTCTATGCCTAGAGGTACTTAATAGAATCATAACACACAACATTTAGGGACATCCAAAAAATTTTTATCATTACACATGTAGGGAATTAAAGATTGTAAGTTTATCATTTTCGGATGACTTATTTCTCTTTGGTGGAGCAAATGAAACCTCTGTAAGGATCCTAATGGAATCACTTGAAACATTTAATCTTCTCTTTGGATTGATGATCAATATAAGGAAAAAACTATTGGTTTATACCCTTGTCGCTAATTTTTGGTTGTATATTTATTTGTATAAATTTTGTTTTTATTCAATAAAAGGCATTCTTTATCTTTGTGTATTTATTAATTATTTAATTATTAATCATAAAGATAAAATTCATGGAATAATTGTTATGCAATTAGAAATTATAATGAAATTATAATTATGAGATTGAATTGCATTTCGTTTTATTCCTAAAATATTCCTAGTCATAGTTTCATCAAGATGGGGTATTGATGAAATGGTTAGACTAACACATAATTTTTTCTTAAATAAACATGTGAGTACTTATTAGAGAATAAGTTCACTGAACTGATCGATTATGAGAATCTCAAATGGAACATTACTTGTGTGTCTGTGGATTATCTCATTATGATGGTTGTATAATTGATCCTTAGATTTGAGATTACCAAAGTTATCTCATGTAGGAATTACTATACTTTGATGTTACTTGTGTTCTATTCTTGGAGTAGTTCAATTCGGTAGTTATTGTATATAGTATGAAATATGTGGAGATAGTTGAGAAAATCAATAAATAATTCGTTATCCTAAAGTAATTAGGGAGAATGTTCTGTTGTTCTTGATTAGTAATGATTTTGAGAATCTCTAGCCTAGACACTAATTCTATACTCTAATTCCAATTGAAACATTAGATGACGAAAGGATTAATTTATATAAGATAGCCATGCATAGATAGGTTAAGTCAAACCACTTTGACATTCCTAATATTTAGGTGGTTATGACATGTTGTTAGACGTCAATCATGATCTATGATCATAAATTGTTTAATTAGGGAATTAAAGATAAATTAGAAGGATTTTTAATTTACCTAATTCTAATTATGAATTAGAATTAGAATTTTTAATAATGGTTAACATATTAGGAGCCTAATAGGTCACACATAAAGGTCTATAAAAGAGAAAGTGAAATTCGAATTAAATTGAACTTAATCGAGAAGTTTTAGAAACTTTAAGGGTTAATATGTGATATTTAATCTTATAAGGATTAATTCATAATTATAATTAAATTTTGAATTTAATTTTAATTTTAATTAAATTCAAGAACATGAAAAATAAGATTTTTCATATAAAAGGAAAGATTAGAAAAATGGTAGCTAACACTTCTTACAGTTTTTTCTCTCAAATTTAGATTTGAGTTTTCTCTGAATAGATTTGTGGATATCATTAGAGGTCGGACGATTGAACAGTTTATGGATTGACGAATTCAAAAAATAGGAAGTTGTAACAAGAAATCGAAACAGGTTAGTATAACTTTGTCAATTTATTGTTTTATGTTTCTAATTAAGATTTGTTAAAGTTGATTCTATGTAAAGTTTTTAATTCATTCCGCTGCATTTAGATTTGATCTTATTCATATTTTTCCAACAGTGGTATCAAAACCACCATTAATAGTTTTAATTTTGATTCATAAGATTGACTAAATTTTGATTTGGTTATAATAAGCAAAAGTTTCGTATTTTACGTTGAACCTGTTTTGACTAGTGATCTGAAAATGTGATTTTTGAGAAAGTTTTTTGTAGTGGTGATAGACGTTCACTCATGACTTAGTTTCTCTAATTGTTGCTTTTAAGTTTCGTGCATGTTGTTTTGATCATATAATTTTCTGGAAATTTTTGTTCTTAATTTTGTCGAAAGCGTTTCGGAAATTAGGTAAGAGATGTTTTATTTGTTAGAAGAGTGTTGTTAACAATAGCATTTACTATGTCTGGAAAAGATGTAAAACGTTTGCATGTATGCATTTCTGGAAATATGGAATAAGTGTTCTTGTGCTTCTGGAAATAGTGAAAATGTTCATGTATTTCTGGAATTGATTTTTATTTGATCTTTGTTGCATTTGTTGTTTTACCTGTGAGTTGTTTCTTGAAAACCAGATGAAGAGTTACATGTTTTATTGTTGTCCTTTCTTTTCCTTAACTGAAAAATAAAATCGAAAAAGTTGATTTACTTCACGTATAGTTTCTATTGATTTTATGGTTTTAAATGCATAATGTATGCTTAGCTTTTGGTTTATTAATTGCAACATATGTTTTGCAACTGGTTGCAATACAGAACAGTGTTCTGTTTATTTACTCTTAAGTGTTTTTGTTCATTTACTCAAACATTAATGTTTCGGTGGTTGCAATACGGAAAATGTGTTATGTCCATTTACTCAAGTATGTTACTTCATTAATTCTAACCTTCTTTTTATGTTGAAAGGTGACCATTATGGTTCTGTTATCCTTTGTTTTTACTCATTGCATTTCACGTAACAAGTGCTTGGCTTTAGTATGCTTCATTGAATGTTAATGAAGGTTTCGTTAATGAGATTATTGTACTTGATAGTTGATGGAGTTATCAATCACCGGAGGCTATTGTAGCCTTCGGTTGTTAGAGAACCACCATCGTCACTCTAGAGAGCTTTATCTCACTAGAGGTTTATGTATATTATAAGTATGTTTATGCCGATACAGATGGGGTAGAGTGCCTTGATATAGTCTGAAGGTAGAGCTAGTCGAATAAGGTCTTGTTCTGTTAAAAAAAAAAAAAGAAACGTGAAGGTTTTTAGAGAAGAAGGGGCAGGTGCCATAGGCCAGTAGACGCGTCTCCTGGCCGAATGCAGCAAAGGCTAGGTGTACTAGCTAGGAGACAGCCTCTCATGACAGTTGCCAATCGTTGGCGCCTGCACTTGCACTCCAGCCATTATTTTTATTAATTTAATTTCTTTCAAAAGTTGATTAATTAAATTAAATTATTTTTATATTAAAATTTTTCTCAATTTATTTTTCATAATTAGATTATGCCAAATTATATGATGAGATTATATTATTTAGAATGAGACCTTATTTTAAATCTTTCATTAAAATATTAAGTACATATTTAAAACATGAATAATGGCTTCCATTATTATAGGATTAAACCAGAGTTTTGTTTATTGTTAGGTTAGTTGAGTAAACTCAAGGCCGCTTTAACTTGAACATGTTTAGTCTTATAACGATGGGTTTTACTTAACAAAATTTATATGATTTTGATGAGTAAACTCATAATCATATTAAATTAGAGACAATGTTAGGGTAATATTATTACATATGGTTTTGGCAAAGAGTTATCTCCTAACAGATTTAGGAATCATATAGCATGTGATTGATAAAATGTTGTCTACCTAATTTTAATTTAATTGGTTTGTTGAGTAATCTCAAAATTAATTAAATTAAAATGGGATTCTAGCCCACTAGGAAATTATTTGATAATTTCTCGAATTAATAGTGAGGGCTATTAATTTGTTTAAAATAGTGGGAGTAACCAAATTTTAAAATTCCTTATTTATTTGGTTTTATGACATAAACTATTTTTTTTTACGAGTCAATTTTTGAAAATGAGTACGAACTTGTCCCTGAGGAGCATCATGGTTGTAAACAAATTGACTTGACCAAATTTTTCTGACTGGTTGCGTAACCTTAAATTTGTTTTAAGGCAATAAAAAGATTGTACATTCTTGACACTGAACTTCCACATGAACCTGCGCAAGATGTTGTCAACGAGGATTGGGAATATTATGAAAGTCATATAGATGACAATGAGCAAGTAACATGTGTGATATTAGCCAGCATGTCTCCTTAGCTTCAAAGGCAACATGAAAATATAAATGCAAGGGAAATGTTCTTGCACCTTCAAGAGTTGTTTGGTGTTCAGAGTAAAATGGAGAGGTTTAAGACAGTGAGAGCTCTGTTTCAATGTTGGATGGCTCCTGGATCATCAGTGGAACTTCATGTTTTACAGATGATTGGCTACATTGAAAAATTAGTCAATTAGGATATGACTTGAACCTCGAGTTGAGCATTGATTTAGTGCTTCAGTCCCTTACCATGAGTTTTTCTCAATTTATTATGAACCTCCACATGAATAAAAAGGAAATGTCATTGGTTGAATTACTCAACATGCTCAAGACCACTGAGGGATGCCTTAAGAAGGAATCTAGTTTTTTTTTGTTGTTGGCTCTTCTTCTTCTTCCAGGAATAAGGGTAAGACCCTTACGAAGAAGAATAAGAACAAGATCAAAAGACTTCTGCTAAAGTAACAAAGTCAGAAGGCAGTGTCAAGAAGAAGAATGACAAGGACATCTGTTTCCATTGTGGCGTAGCTGGACATTGGAAGAGGAACTGCAGAGCTTATCCTGCTAGGTTGAAGGAAAATAAGTTAAACATAACTTCCACTTCAAGTTTGTTTATGATTGATATCAATCTTTCTACTTTTATTTCATAATCTTAGGTATTAGATACTGGAAATGGTTCTCACATTTGTAACCATGTGTAGGTACGAACAAACAGTAGGGCATTGAGAAAAGGCAGAGTGGATTTACGAGTTAGTAATAGAGCAAGAGTTGCTACATTAGCTATTGGAACTTATAGTTTAGCTTTGCCTTCTAGTCTTGTACTTAAATTAAATAATTGTTATTATGTTCCTATCATCATAAGAAACATTATTTCTAGTCCATATTTGGACATGAATGGATTTGTTTTCAATATTAAGAATAATAGTTGTTCTTTTTATAAAGATAATATTTATTATGGATCTGGTATGCTTACAAATAGTTTATATGAATTAGATCTTAAAAGACCAATTCTTCAAATAAATAGCAACAAAAGGAGATTAAGTGACCAAAATCCTTCTTATTTATGACATTGTAGGTTAGGTCACATTAATGAAACAAGAATCATAAAGGTACATAAAGAAGAATATTTAGATCCTTTCGATTATGAATCATATGAAACTTGTGAATCTTGTTTAAAGGGTAAAATGATCAAACTTCCCCTTAGTGGAAAGGGACAACGTGTTAATGAGTTGTTAGAGCTTATAAATTCAGATGTATGTGGCCCTATGTCTACTCAAGATAAAGGTGGATTTTCATATTTCATAGCATTTGCAGATGACCATTCAAGATATGATTATGTGTATTTAATGAAATACAAGTCTAAAGAATTTGAAAAGTTCAAAGAATTTATATTTGAAGAAGAGAAACAAACTGATAAGAGTATTATGACACTTAGATCTGATCGAGGTGATGAGTACTTGAACCATGAGTTTCTTAGTTACTTAAAAGAGAATGAAATTCTTTCACAATGGACTCCATCTGGAACTCCACAACATAATGGGATTTTTTAAAGGAGAAATTGTACTTTATTAGATATGGTATGTTCCATGATGAACTATGCAATTCTTCCAGTTTTATTTTTGGGATATGCTCTTAACACTGCTGCTTACCTATTAAACAGAGTTCCATAAAAAATCGTTGACAAGACTCCATATGAGATATAGATTGGTAAAAGATCAAGGTTATCACATTTAAAAATTTGGGGATGTGATGCTTACATGAAGTGTTCAATGTTTGATAAGCTTGAAGCTAAATTAGATAAATTCATGTTTATGGGGTATCCAAAAGAAAGTTTTGGATATCAATTTTATCATCCTCTTAAGCAAATGTGTTTATCTTAAGACATGTTATATTCTTAGAAAGAGAATTTATTCTCAAAGAAAGTTGTGGGAGTGATGTGGAACTTAGAAAAGTTCTAGAACCATAAAAACCAATCCAAATGGAACAAGAACTATAAGTTAATATATTAAATGTCCAATCAATGGTTCAAGAAACACATAGTTCGTGACGGTCTAGAAGGGTACATTATCCTCCTGTTAGATTAGATTTACATTTTGAAAAAGGAAGTGATGATGTGTCACTTATAAATGACAAACCTACTAATTTTAAGAAAGTAATGTCAGGCATTGATTCTTTAAAATGGCAAGAATCCATGAAATCTGAAATAGAATCCATGCACATTAACCAAGTATGGTCTTTGGTGGATGCATCTGAAGGTATAATACCTATTGGGTGCAAATGGATTTTATAGAGAAAAACTGACATGGATAGAAATGTACATACATACAAAATAAGGTTAGTGGCGAAAGGTTACAAACAAAAACAAGGAATTGATTTTGATGAAACTTTTTTGCCAGTAGCAATGCTTAAATCCATAAGGATTTATTGGCTATAACAACACACCATGATTATGAAATTGGGCAATTGGATTTCAAAACAATATTTTTCAACGAGAATTTGCAAGAGGATGTATAGATGGAAGAACTTGAAGGTTTTGAATCTAAAGACTTTCCTCATCAAGTATGCAAGTTGCAAAGGTCTATATATGGACTGAAGCAAACGTCGCGGAGTTGGAACATCCATTTTGATGAAACAATCAAAGAGTTTGATTTTATAAAAAATATGGATGAACCTTGTATTTACAAGAAGGTAAGTGGGAGTGCAGTCGTTTGCTTAGTGCTTTATGTAGATGACTTTGCTCGTTAGAAGTGACATTTTAATGCTCCAGTTTGTTAAGATATGATTATCTAAGAATTTTTTTATGAAGGATATGGGAGAAGTAGCTGACATACTAGGAATAAAGATCTATCGAGATAGATAAAAGAGGTTAGTTGGATTGTCCTAATCCTCGTACATAAATAAAGTGTTAAAAAGGTTTAGCATGAAAAATTCCAAGAGGGGATTCTTACCTACTTCACCTAGGATTTCTCTTTCTAAGAGCATGTGTCCTAAGACATAAGAAGACAGAGATAGAATGAATGGTGTTCCATATGCTTCGGCTATTGGATTGATCATGTAAGTGATGCTACGTACACGACCAGATGGTGCTTATGCTTTGAGCATAACAAGTAAATATCAAGCTAATCTCTGTGAGGGTCATTGGATAACTATGAAAAACATATTGAAGCAATTAAGAAGGACTAAAGATATTTTTTGGTATATAGAGGAACTGAGCTAAGAGTTTAGGGTCATTCAGATGTTAGTTTCTATTTTGATCAATACGATAGTAGATCACAGTCAGGGTATATTTTTACTCTTTATGGTGGAGCGGTTAGTTGGAAGAGTTTCAAACAACCAACCATTGCAGATTCAATAATTGAAACTGAGTATATTATAGTTTTTGAGGCAGCGAAGGAAGCAATTTGGATCAATTTCATCACTGAACTTGGAGTAGTTCCTAGCATTGTTGATCCGATAGTAGTGTATTGCGACAACAATGGTGCTATTACATAAGCGAAGAAACCAAGGTCTCATTAGCGATCTAAGCATGTACTCAGTAAGTTTCATCTTGTCAGAGAGATAGTGGAACGGAAGGACGTCCTAATAAGGCGAGTTCTGACTAAAGAGAATCTAGTAAATCCTCTCACTAAGCCTTTATCTCAAAAGAGACATCATAGATATATGGATGGCTATGGTATTTGTGTTGGAGTTATGTAAATATAGTGCCCTAGAAAGTAAGTGTATTTACATGTAATGAAAATATTTATTATTAATAAAACAAAAGAGTTTTATTTTATTTATGTGAGCATTATATATCTATTCATAAGGTGCCGAGATTCTTGTGTAAGTAATATACATATACATAGAGATGTATGGGAAACATGTATATTATAATAATCTAAATTAATGGATTCATAGTTGAATAATCAAGTTGGTTGCTTGATTATAGTTTAGACTATAATGTTGCGATTTATCTCCATATAAGTAAAGCAGTTTACTTAAAGGGAATGATGAGTTTCATATTATGATAGTAGTCGACTATCGATAATGACACTATTAAATGAATCTGGAATCAAGAATGTTTTCAAGAATAAAGTGGGCCATTACTTTAATCTTAAAACATACATCTTAAGCATTCGCTTATTATGGACCACAATCTTGATAAGTGGTGAACTCATATGTGTTTCATTATAATTCTTTATATGATTGGAATAGATTTTTCTAGAGTATTAATCTAGTATCTGCATGCTGGAATTATTAATTGAAATATGTATCAGGGAACATTCACTCAAATAAAGAGTTTATTGTGATATCATCACTTCTAGATGTATTAAGGAGATTTGGTGATTAAACTAACACCAGTAGTTTGATGGACTTGCTATCCATCAAGTCTTAACACCAAGATGAGATCTTGTGTGTTAATCACCATATAAAGTAAAACGGGAGATCTAGAAGGAAAAACTAACATAAGGGCAAAACAGTAATTTTACCCTTTATTATGCAGATGGCTATAATAAGATTCTAAATAGGGTTTGCTATTGAACATAAAATATGTGTTCTCATAATATTTAACAATCAAGAGTTTAACTAATTGTCTTTAATGGAATGATAATTGGTTAATAAGCTAAAATTAATTCTAATGAGATTAAATTAATTATAGGCTTATTGGAGCTTGAATTATCAAAGTCCAATAAGATTCCCCACTTGACTTCAAGGAAGGTTATCAAGCTAACTAAGAAATATAAATGGATATTTTAGAAGCCTATAATTGAATGTTGGGCTTGCACTAATTAATGGTTAATTAGAAGTCCAAATGTTCATTTAGAAATAGGCTAGACTTTGGTTTAATGTAATTGATTAGATTAATTATATTAAAACAAATTTTAAAAAAAAGGAGTAGCAATTTCGGTTTTATTAGGGTTGAATGTGCAACTGCACATTTAACATTCAATTGCTAAATAAAGATGGTATTTATTATGGTTTGTCATCATTAAATAGAGTTATGAACTTGCCATTAAATGGTTTAATGTTTATCTTTTAATATTAGCATATAACCTATTAGCATTCATTGGATTAAAGAAGAAAGATGTACATTGGATGGACTATCTTCCTTCTTCCATCTTCCAAAACTGAAATTGGTAGGTCATACTTAGCTTAATAGTCTTTTCATATAGCCATCTTAAAGATAAATGAGAATAGTCTCATTTAATGGGTACTTTATGATTGATTAAAGTAAGAACTGACGCATTGGATGCTATTCTTTTCTTCCATTCCATGCATAATCGAAATTGAATGTGTAAGAAAGGGTTCTTGCATGGTTTAACTCTCTCTCTCCTTTCATGCATGAGGGAGCTGAAATTTGCATAAGAAGAGCCTCATTTTTTGCTCATTTCTTCTAAGAAAAATCTCCTCCAAACATTTGTTCTCCTTTCCCACCAAAGGATTATGTTAACCAAGTTGTCCTAGGAGAACAAGAGGTAACTCAAATTGGTTGAGGATACAACAACAAGGAGAAGGTAGATTGACAAAGGAAAGGATTCAAAAGCAAAGGCTTTGGATACAAAAAGAAGGAGAGGATAGCGCGGCAAGGAATTAAAGCTGTAGCAAAGGAGTCAATAATACTTTTCATCTTGTTTACTTTTATTATTATCCTTATACCATATCATGTATAGATTGACATGATGATTTGGATATATTACTTCCGCTGCAAATAAGACTTCTAAAAAGTTTTGAAATCTACTGGTTCTCCAAATATAGTATGTTTTTTTTTCGATCCAACAATTGGTATCAGAGCCAAGTTTCTTATGCATGATTTCGATTCCTATAAGGTTGATGCATGGGTTGGAAATCATTTTTTGTATGCTGCATATTTTTATATGATAGAAATATATATGGCGTATGTGTTGCTCTTTTGGTTGTCCATAGAATTTAAATTTACCATATAAGATTTTTTCATCTGGTTGTAACAAGGAGGGTGGTTTACCATCACCATGTTTCCTCCTTGACTTCTTCTTTCTGTTTTCTTTGATTTTATAATGTACAAATTGATGTAATGATGAAGATGGAGCAGCCATGGATTGAAGAAATGGAGAGGTAAAGGTTTTGGTGTATCCTTTTGTGTATTGGCATAGCTTCGGTTTTGTGAAAACAAAGATGCTGGATTTTTGTTTCAATGAATCTAGTTTCGATTTTTAATGTAAAAATAAGTGCTGGATTTTCATTTCAAGGAATCAAGTTTCAGTTTTGATAAACTACTAAGTGCTGGTTTTTGTTTTAATGGAATGAGTTTCGGTTCTAATGAAAACAAGTAATGGAATTTTTTTTCATGACAAAGATTCGGTTTTATGAAAATCTAGTGCCGGATTTTTATTTTCAAAGTGACAAATTTTGGTTTTTATGAATGTCATTACATTTTGTTTACCGAATAGGCTGAATCATGTGAGCGAAGAGTTCGAAGAGGAAGATCCAAGTCCAAGAAGAATATTTTGGGCCTAAAAGGCTTGTAATTATTTTTATGTTTCTAGGATGGACAATCAAAAGTGGCTTAATTAGTTCATGTGATGAATGAAGAAATGAATGCAAATAATATGTGATATTATGTGATTGCATGTCATTTAAAAAATTGTCAACCCTAGGCCTTGCCATTCATTCATTATGTATGAGATATATAATGAAACAATATAGGATGGAAAATAAATTGCATCTAGACAAGATGATATTTAAAATTTAAAGCCCAATAAGATTGAGTGGGAGAAGATGCTCACGTGAGAGTCCACGGTCTCCAAATGATGACCCATTTGCATGTGGTGAAGTATTACTCCCCAACGGAGGGCATGAATCCTAAATCTTACATGGTTTGGGTCTCCTTAAGGATAAGTCCACTTATTGGTAGCAAATATGTGTAGTACCCCCTTACCATAGGGTATATACCGGGACGCTCGTAGGTCATTCCGATACATATCCTACGATAAGGATGAACTACGAACAATCATTATTGTACCTCACATGGCATCAAATCAAAAAGCATCAATACTGAAAATCACTAATTTTTGAAACCATAAATTTTTCTCATTTCATATCATCAAAAGCTGTAATTTACATAACTGTCAGTTTTTCACTGTTTATGCATTACTCCAAAAGAAATCTACTACAAAAGCCTAACTAGGTCATCCCTAAAAAATGCCAGTTGACTGACCTGCGAGCCATGACTTCTCTTGCCAACAAGATCTACACGGCAGGAAAAGTCTCTCTGGAGCTAGGCGTCTACTCTCTCGGTCCTGAAAAATAATTTGCAATTTTGGGTGAGTTTGCGAACTCAGTGAGGAACCATCATCGATGGTTCACCCAATTCATACATAGTCAAGTATAACACAGTTATAGCATAATAGCCCATTCAGAAATGTCACATAATCATTCAATGAACACAAGGCGATTTGCCTTTCACTCAATCAAAATCATTCAGTCAAATGCATATATAATCTGTCCCAATCAGGGCGCATTAGTCGGTGAGCCTGAGGCTCTGAATCACTATGGGCTCGAGGCCCAATTACGTTGAGTTTTAAGCTCTCGATGGCTGCTCCAGTCACAACTGCCAATTACTGATCATGCATTATGCATGGAATGCACATGGCAATAAAAAGCAAAGCCCACATCATATTCAGTCCCAAATTACCACATTCACACAAGTAATCCACAATTAATCTCATTCCAAATCACATATAGCACTTCTATGTCATAATCTCCCAATACATCGGACACCTTCGGTCCGGAACTAGGCATAAACAAATGCAACGCCCACCATTATTCTCCACAGTGTTATAAGTGCAAAATATAAACAATTAATAATCGAGAAAATATCTAGGTTACTCACCAAATAGCTTCCGAGCTAATGTCGGGAAGTCTCGGCAACGTCCTTGGGATGACGTTCCAACTGAGCCTCTATAACAATCACAATATTCATATGTTACCAATTGCACAATTAGAAATATTAAATAATGCACATGTAGCAATTTAGATGTGTACAATGCATTTTCGTGACATTCCCAGTACCATTTTATAATTCACATCACAAAATATTTCCCTATGTCTTAGGAACCCATAGACACCAGAATTACTCAATTTGGACCTTTATAGGTCCGGATATTGCCAAAAGTTAATCAATTCTCTTACTTGGATTCAATCCCTAAATTTCAATTAAAAACCTACAAGTTCACAATTCCACATAGAGAGGTAGATCATTTTCTTATGAATTCGACACCTCGAGAACCAGGTCAATCGAAGGTCGGATGACGAAGATATAAGCAAAAGAAGCTTTAGGATAAAACA
>JANTNU010000005.1:24381786-24405126 GCA_024752395.1 Erythroxylum havanense | reverse complement strand
ATCAAACTAATCCATAAACATATAATAATCGAAATTCATGCCTAATGACATCATAAAAGAAAATTCGGGGTCTAACAGTGATTATTCCTATGATAGTTGTATTTATATCAATTTATATTTTACATGTTACATACTTAATAATAATTGGTTAATAAGGTCAACTTATTCTCTTAGATGCCATAATGACTTCCTCTATTTGCAATGTCTTTTGTACTTATTAAAGACTAAAGACAAGCTAATTATTCTAATATTTTGTAAGAAATCATTAAGGAAGAAGTCAAGGGCTAAAAAAGTGAAAATGAGGACAAAAGTAAAGAAGAATGTCAAGAAGTGAGATTATAACCCTTTGAATGTCATATTTTGCGATGATAAAAAGGGAGCAACCATATTGAATAAAAATTTAATCAAGTTTAAGGAAAGAATCTAGCTGTAATAATAAAGAATTGCTTGCTAGGAAGCAATCCAATATTTTAACAAAATTTTAGGTATATTTATATTTATTTTTGACATTATGGACCAATAATTTGGATATTTGTTTTACATTTGATAGAGATTTATTTTTATTAGATTATTGGATAGGTTTATATATTTTCTTGGTTATTTGTAACTTTTGTTTTTGTATTACATTTGTATAGTTAAGGATACAAGGAGAAGCTTTGAAGAGTATTAGTGATGAAACATTTTAGAAACAGGTCAATGGAAAGAAAAATCATGTATGCGTTGAATTCTATCGATTTACACTACCTAGGACATGTTCATATCTCAAACTATATTGGTATGTGAGTTTTTTTAGAAGGATTCAAAATTTGTGACACACTCGTGTTCTAAACTACATCTACATGTTTAAAGATACAAGAGGATTCGTAGCTTAAGGACACGTCTATTCCTTAGGTTGTTTATGAGATAATGAAAATTATGGCTTGGGGATATGTTTGTGTCTAGGTCATGTAAAAAAAATTCAAGAGGATTGATAGTTTGGGCTATATTTATGTCCCAATTTTTTTTTCTCAAAATGGTCGATGATTTGTACCATAGCTATGTCGCAAAAATTTTACAACATAGGGGATCTTACTAAAGTCTCACTTTCATTACTATTTTAAATTTTCTCTTAATTCCTTTTAAAATCTTCAAATGCCCACAAGTCAATTTTCCACCTTTAAATCCATATTTTTAATAATTTAGGATGCTAAATATAGTTTTCTTAGATTTTTGTATTTTAGACTATTCCTTAATTATTTTCGCATTTCAATACTCAATCCAACTACAAAATTGAATTTATAACTATCCACAGGAAATAGGTGAAGGCTAAAGTCATTCAAGATGCATTAAGTAGTTAAGCATAATTATAGGAAATGACTCTAAATGAACATCCAGTGCTTACCTTTAAGGAACCTTATTTTACAAAAGGTAGGTCAATCTTAAAACTAACCTTTTAAATCAAATAAAAGTGTGGATTGTATTAGGATTATCTTTGGATTTGAGGAGATTGATAGAAGCTTTTTGGTGGAGAAGTTTTTGATATTGTTTAACATTTATATTGAGAGCTAACCTTTGAGATTCTTACCACTTTTAGGGTGAATTCGAATGCGAAAATTGGGTAGGAGAAACACAGTAAAGTTTATTCTAGGTTTAAATTTAATTAAAATGTTGTTTAATGATTTTAGGATACAATGAGCGTTTTATACACTTAAGTATGTTAAGTCAATATACTATATAAGAGCCATAGTTGAATTCCTTGATAAGCTTAGTAACCATGTACCCTATGAATTTTATAGCTTTTTTAGGAGAAATGAGCATCTATGCCACATCAAATAATAAGAGTACTTATATCCTTTTGCTCTTTGATATTTTCCTACATATATGACTGTATAGAGGAGGGAGAGCAATAATGTGATGAATCTTGCTTTAATGTTTTATTTATAGTGCAAAGTAAAGTGAGGATCATATAATCTAGGTTATTATTTTGCCAAATTTTTGGAACACATGGGCGTTAGGAAGAAAGAATCCCTCTGTGGAGGTACTTACTTGACCAAGTTGGCAAAGAACCTAGGTAGTTTTGACACTCTTTTAGGGATGACTATAACCAACCTAGATATGTTGAGGTGTATAAGGCTTATTACAAAGGTTGATGAAGCTTATGTTTTTTAGAGAGAGAGGGGTTAAGATCAAGGAGTAGGAGAGAGCAAAGCCTTATTTGGTAGTGAGGGTTGAGAAGAAATTATTAAACTATGTTAATTGGAATTATTTCTTTTTTGGAGTATATTTTGGTGCCTAAATAGGAAAATTAACATTTTTTTTATTCTAGGAGGTGACAACTGGAGATTGTATCAAATTGGAGCATTATTATCAAAATCATGAATTTAGGAAAAATTTTGACAAATTTCTGCAATAGATAAGGTGATATCACGTCTAATGCTAGTTTCACTTTAAGAGTTGGATTCAATTAGGAAACTTATTTCCATCCATATTATGTAGGAATTTAGATTTGTTTTAGATAGGGATCTTTGTAAAATAGAAATAGACTAGGCTTTAAGTAAGAAAAAAATGCAAAAAACATATACCATTTTCAAACGTTATTCTTTTTCATTTTTTTTGTAATTTTCTCCTAATCTTTCATCTTTCCTTATATTTTTGGTGTCGAAACTAAGCTCATGTGTGGCTAAATCTAAATATTTTGATTTAAGCAGATTCAAGACTCTAGTTGTAACCTTGTAGGTTTTGTTCTAAACTTAGATTCATGTTTTAATTTAAGTATTTCTTGTTTTGGTACAATGTGTGAAAAATAATTATTTATATTAAACATATCTTAACCTAATAATTTAACTATCATTACTTTATACTGTAAAAATTATAAGCATATAAAAAAACACATCCTTAAATAAGAGATGCTGCTACTATTTAGAAATAATACTAGTACTATGTATAACAAATTGACAAAAGTTTTAAGAAGGCCACTATCATTATCTTTAGTACTAGTTTACCTTTATAACATTCTTAAATTAGAACAATTTTCCTTAGAAAGGTTCATTCTATCATGCCTCCATTTACTTAATATTATATCCCTATTATGTTGGTCTACGTGGCATGCCAGATAAAG
The DNA here is from genome assembly GCA_024752395.1 of Erythroxylum havanense. Lineage (NCBI taxonomy): Eukaryota > Viridiplantae > Streptophyta > Magnoliopsida > Malpighiales > Erythroxylaceae > Erythroxylum > Erythroxylum havanense. The sequence continues at coordinate 24,402,029 of JANTNU010000005.1, read as the reverse complement.
TCATATGCCAATATGACATCTAATGTGTAATAAAGGTATTAATTTAAGATTTGTTATAGAATTAGCTTATTAATTATAAACCTATTTTCCCCTATTTTTCTTTTAATTTCCCCATAACTAATACCTATACTCCATCTTTGTTATTCATATATGGTCTTTGATTCTTCTTGCTTCTTCGTGGTTCTTCCCTTATCTTTATGAAATTCCTTTATGCTTATATCTCACTTTTTTTTGGGAAAAGTTAAAATTTTTCATTGAAAATATAGACAAAGTTTAGTACATTTTGGTAGCATCCAATGTATGGAAACAATGGCCAATATACTTAGGAGAACTATCTTTGTATCCATACAAACTATTAACCAAGTATACAAACTATTAACTTAACATATGGAAGACATGCACATTTGTAGACAATCCTATTGGCATCTTGCCACAACAAAACCAATAGGAGGACTAGTAGGGAGAACCAGTTGCATGCGATAGTTTACTCCTAAGCTTCAACTTCACCAACTTTCCTCACCATACATTACAAATAGAATCCGATCCTCCTTCATTTCTTTGTAGTTTCTTTCATATTCACCAACTTTCATCACCATCTAATAAGGTAAGCTTAAGCTTATTATAGAATCTTTTTGAAAGAAAAACTTGCATGGGAAATAAAATTATACTAGTGCGACTTTATTAACACTAACTTAGCTAGTAGCTACAATGGATTTGTATATGCATGCGGGACTTTGTTACTATAGTCTCTATACCTATTTAATACTCTAGCTCAGTTGACTAAAACTTTACATAGGAGTAGTTGTTTTCTTATGCTAGTAAGAGTGAGATTTAAGGTGATAGCATTATAAGTCACTTGTTGCGTGAAATGCCTAACATTACATTCCTTCTAAATTAAGCACAAAAAATTAACGATTCCAATGAGATACACCGCTAGATTACCACTAAGGAACTTGCTATGGTTGGTTATCAACCACTGTAAAATTTTCAAGGATAGCTTGATAAAAAGGTAGTTTTCCACCTTCTAGATAAAAACCCAAGTTTGTAGAAAAATTTAGGATAGCCTGTTATTGAAGGGCTAAGGATATATATATTTATAGAGAAGATCTTATTATTCTAGTAGAAAAGGGTTGCTAACAAATTTAAATCCTGTTACAATAAAATTTCTGTATGTTTAAGTGCTAACTAAATAGGATAACATATCTAAAACTATAATAACATAATTATCTACTACTACTTTCTATCTAACGAGGATCCTAATATAACATGAAATTTAACCCTTATTATTTCTATTTTCAACTTAATTCCTATCTTCCATCCCACAAAATTAAGGTTTGCAGTTGACTAATTTTTCCTCCCTTATTTCTTCTATAGGATTTTATACTCATTTGTTTCAATTCTCCCTAGCCTATTTGAAGTTTTTCTTAACATAGAATGAGACAAATACTGATCTTATAAATCTAATGTCGTTTTTTTAGACTAGTTCTTGGAGTACTTATGATTGAGGGTCATTAATGTCTAATATTTTGATAATTCTCAAATAAGCTTCATCTCGCTTTTAGTTGTTAAGTATTCTTCTATACGCCCTTATAGAAGAATGCTATATGTCACCATTGTGAACCAAAGCTCTAATACCAAATTGATGTATGACAATTAGAATAAATACTATCTAGTAGCTAAAAATCAAAAATTAGGAAGTATAGTTAATATTAGGCTAGGATTTTAGGGTTGTGGTTGCTGGAGTTTAATGAAGAACACAAATGAGAGAGGGTAGGAAACTAAGAATCACCACTAAGGTCGAAGAGTTAATCTTATAAGAATCACCTTCTAATTGAAAACAAAATTTTGTAGAAAAAAATTCAGGATAACTTATTATTGAAAGGTTGAGGATACACACATTTATATAGAAGATCTTAGAACCCTTATTCTAATAGGAAATAGTTCTTAACAAATCTAGATCCTATTATAATAAAAATTATATATGTTTCAGTCCTAAACAAATAGGATAATATAACTAAACCTAGAATAATATAGTTACATTACTACTACTTATTTAATAAGGATCTTAATGTAATCTAAATTTCAAACCCTTAATATTTTTGTTGTAAATTAAATTTTCATCCTCTATCCCACGAAAATAAGGTTTGTGGTTGACTAATTTTTCCTTCTTATTTATTTTATAAAATTTTAAACTCATTTGATTCAATTCTACCCAGCTTGTTTGAAGTTTCTACCCAGCTTGTTTGAAGTCATTCTTAACATAGAATAAGCTAAATATTGATCTTATGAATTTGATGCTATTTTCTGGACTAGTTATTGGAGGACCTTGTGATCAAGGGCCATTAATGACCAATCTTTCAATAATTCTCAAAAGTATTTCATCTTGCTTTTGGTTGTTGAGTAATCTTCTAAAAGCCTTTTCGATACATGTTGCCATTGTGAATCAAAGCTCTAATACCAAAATTAATGTAGGATAAACAGAAGAAGTACTAACTAGTAGCTAAACTCACAAAATTAGAAAATATATCTAACATTAGGCTAGTATTTTATGGTTTTAATTGCTAGAATTTAGTGGAAAAAAATAAAGGAGTGTAGGAAACTAGGAATCACTCATAAGGTCTAAGAATCACTTTTGGAAGAAAGCATCACATCTTCTAGTTGAAAATTCAATGTTGTAGAAAAAAATTTAGGATGGCTTATCATTGAAGGGCTAAGGATACACGTATTTATAAAGAAGTTCTTATAAACTTTGTTATAGTAGGAAAGGGTAATTATATTCTAATAAAATTTCTATATGTTTATGCCTCAAACAAATAGAATAACATATCTAAAACTAGAATAACATAGTTATCTTACTACTATTTCCTATCTAATAATGAATCCTAAAATAATCAAAATTTCAGCCTTTATTTTCTTTTACGTCGACTCAAATCCCGTCCTCTGTCTTATCATATTAAGGCTTATAATTGACTAAATTTTCCTTTTTTATTTCTTTTATAGATTTTTAAACTCTTTTGCATCACTAATCTTTTATTCTAACATACCTAAGAGCCATGGATGCTCCAAAGTGACAAAAACCCTAAAAGATTAAATATTTAAGGGCAATTCAATCCACGAACTTTCTATATAAGAATGGTTATACGTTTGAAGCTTTTTCGCTATTTATGCTCCCTGATTTCATATTCTTATAACTTTGAAATCCTTATTCATTTGCTTTTATAGAGGAATTATACATTAGGTCTAATACTACCATATTTTATGCGTAACCTATTAGCTTGCCATGCACAACATCACCTTCCTTTCCTACCTGCTCAACTATATTAACCTTATTTTCTTTTCTTCCAAGCACAATATCTCTTTCTTCTCTATTTTGCTCCTTTAGATTATTTATAATGTCATTCAACATAGGAGAGTTTGGAACCTTATGTCGAGTCAGATTGACAGCATTTACATTTGCAACTTCCTGAACTTCCAGTTGATTCACATCTTCAGTGAGCTAGTGACTTTGTACCTTATTATTTATCATTAGCTACTTCACTTGCTCCACTTCCATGTCATATGCTTCTATCTCAATTAGTTTGTAATAATCTTTTTTTTAAGATTTTCCCTATAGGTTTATATTGCTTCCCTTGCATCTTGAAATAATTGCTGGCCAATGTAGCTAGATAACAAGCTCAAACCTTGGTTCACTATTTTAATGAAAGATTATTTAAATTGAACCATATGGAATGCTCTCTTGATTAATTATGCTCAAATTAATAATTGGCTACTATTTTTATAGGAATATTGGAAGCTATCTAAGGTGCTAAGGACCTTGTTCTATCACTTTAAATGCATCATTTTGAGAAAGAAATGAGAAAATTAATAAATTATCTTTAATAAGGAGAACAACCTGTAGTCCTTTATTCTTCCAAACCTTTTTTGCCCAATTTGAAATTTTAGGAAATGGAGGGTGAGAACTCATGAAGAATTCAACTAAGGAAGATTCCTAGGCAATAGCTCCAACTCTAAGTATTTTGATCTTAGGAGCAATGATAGTTCTTCCATTTATCTCCTATGTAGTACAATAGTGCAAATAAAGGATTGTTACATCTCTAAGGACCTACTTCCAACTCTTTTGAGTAGATGAAGGAGTAGAGAAAGGAACATATTGATTTTTATGGCTCGGATGGAGGTTATAAGGAAGAGAGGTGGAGGACAAAGGGAGGAACCCACAAGAGGAAGAGTCAGGCGTCTAAACATTTTTTTTCCATCTAAAGTCTAAGATTTAAAGAAAAATTTCAAATGATAGTTACCCTAAATGGTAATAAGGGGCTTAGGTATAAAAAAAAGAGAGAGTTTAAACTCACTCTTTACATGTCTTACTCCTACGGTTTTTGGGTTACGTTTTTCTATTTGATTTTGACTTGTTCTTCAAAATTATGGAAACATCTTTACATGGGTTGTGTGAGTTCTTTTGTGTGGATGCTTTCATATGATTAAGTATATTTTTCTTTTGTATATATTGAGTGGTGTTCGTTATTTTTTGATCTTCATGGTTATAAATTTAGTTTTTAACTTGCTATATATGTCATACACATCCGTGGTTACTGTTTTGTTCTCTTGTTGAAGCATTACTCTGTGTTTGATTTTCAAGGGTTTTGTCCAAGTCTAAAATAAGTCAATGTTGATTTTCTATTGGATTAAGAGGAGCGTAGGTTTTAGTCAGAAAAATATGACCACAAAGTACTCCTTGGGAATCGACTATATGTGGTATCTTAGTAACTTTAACTTCCAAATTTAACGTTAGGTTTTAAATTCTTTTGAAGAGTTTTAACGTTAACTTTTTATGTTAATCTATTTATAAATTTCTTTCAAGCATTTGGCTATAGTTCTTACTCTCTAGCTTTTTTATTTCCATCAGCGTATGAATCTAAGGTAAATTTTTTAGTTTTTTTCTTTGTATTTTTAAGTTACTAAATACTTAAATACATTATAATTAATTTATCTCCTCTGACAATATTTGATCATACATACAACGTTTGACAATGTTATTATGGACATGATTATATCTTGTGTAAGAAAATTTGTATAAGTCCTACCCAATTAGGGAACTTGATCGACACCAATCAGGGAGTTTTATTCTTATTTGTAATTTTATTTTAAGAAGGAAACTATTTGTAAATAAAAAAAATCAAAGTGGGTGAGGTAACTTTGACAATAGAAAAGTTACTATGGCACTAGAATAATGCAAAAAAAAAATACAATAATATTTAATAATCAATTCACTAAATCATGTTTAACTTTTTTCACGAATGCTTATTTAATGGATGATATAACTTTGACAGTAACAAGAATAATAGTTGCAATGAATTTTTGAAGTACATAGAGCATAAAAACACTATTTTTTAAAAAAAGAATTAACACAAAAACTTTAGTTCTTTAATCCAGCAACCATCATTACCTGAGATTTTAAAATTTATTATATTATATTATATTATATATTTAATTACTAATTTTAATAAAATGTAAGAAAATATCATCAATAAAATGATATAAAAATAAAATAAAATTATTCACTCTATTGGTTTTTAAATTTATTTAGTATTTAATTTAGAATAATAGAGTTATATCGAAAACTTTTAATTTTGTTTGAAAAAATCAATTCTCTTTTTTTTTTTTTGCAATAGATACATTGTAATTCAACTATATTATGATTTATCATATTTATTTTAAAATATATATTTATGATAAGATTATTTTAACTTCTCCACATACTTCTTCCAGTTCTATATATGTACTTTTTTTTCTTTTTCCAGTCTAATTGTATTATAATTGGTTTATATGATGTTGCCTAAAAACCATTTGTATGGAAATGACAAAAGGAAAAGGGAAAACAAATAGAATAGTTAATTGAATCTAAAAAATGAGCAATTAATAAATTTATTAAAAAAATAGGCTCCTCTGGTGAGAATCATGAGGAACTAGGTAAAGGTAATTTCAAACATCATAAAGAAAATTTAAGTGATGAAATTTATATTCATGATGATATTAGTAATTTGAGTGAGTATGATCATTTACCAAATGCATCCAATTTAGAAAATTTAAAGGTAGCTAAGCAACTAACCTATATTGGATATTTATGATCCTAGAGATTGGGATAATCTTGATAATAAAGTAAGAGAAATTTTAGTTGAAAAAGGGCCTATAAGAGAATTGAATCTTGTATTTCATTAAGACAATAGCTCTTATCATATTTCATATTCATATTATTCTAGAAAATTGAGTAATGAAGAGATCAGCGATAGAAAATTGTTAGTTTACTCTAAACATATAGATAAACTATATTGTTCTTGTTGTAAGTTGTTCAAATCTAATAACAAAAAAAATGCATTAGCAAATGATGGATTTAGAGATTGGAAGCATCTTAGTGAGAGACTTAAAGAACATGAGAATATTATTGAGCACATGACTAACATGAGGACCTAGAATGAATTAAGAGTAAGATTGACCAAAAATAAAAAATTGATAATGACTTGCAACAAGAAATTATAAAGGAAAAATAATGTCAGAGACAAGTTTTGTTGAGAATAGTTTCTGTTGTGAAATATCTTGCTAAATATAATTTAGCTTTTTGAGGATCCAATGAAAAACTTTACCAAGATAGTAATGGTATCTTTTTGGATTAATTGAGATGATTGCTGAATTTGATGTAGTAATGCAGGATCATGTTAAACACATTCAAAATCATAAAATTCATCATTATTATCTTGGTCACAAAATTAAAAATGAGTTGATTTCTCTGTTAGCCCATAGTATTAGAAGTTCTAACATAAATATCATTAAAGAGGAAATACTTTTCTATTATTCTTAATTATAACCCAAATTTGAGCCATAAAAAACAAATGAGTTTGTTAGTACGATGTGTGAATATGTCAAATAAAAAAATAAAGGAGTACATTTTAGAGTTCTTAAATGTAGATGACACATCTGGATTGGGACTTTGCAATGAATTATTGAATGCCTTTAAATCTCTTGATCTTAGTGTCTATAATGTGAGGACTCAAGGTTATGACAATGATTCTAATATAAAGGAAAAACGTTGAGTGGTTCAAAAGCGATTACTTGAATAAATTCAAGAGCATTATATATGCCAAGTGCTTGTCATAATCTTAATCTTACTCTTAATGATATGACACATTCTTATATTAAAGCCGCTTCACTTTTTGGAGTTGTGCAATGCATATATGCATTATTTTTAAGTTGTTCTAAAAGGTGGAAGATTTTACCTGATAATGTTTTGGGCTTAACCACGAAATTATTGTCTAAAACTCATTAGGTGAGTTGAATAAAAAATGTTAAAACTATTAGATTTCAAGCTCCTTAATGAGGAACGTTCGATTAGTATACTTGAGAGTTTTGAGTTTTTACTTGGTGTGATATTTTATTCGCTATTAACATGGTGAGTAAAAAATTGCAGTTTAAATCTTTGTACATTGATGCTATCATAGAACAATTAAAAGGTGTTATGGTATTTTTTGAGAAATATAGAGACGAAGGGTTTACCTCTAATACGAATATTGTCAAAATTCTCATAAGTGAGATGAATGTAGAGCCTACATTTTTAACTAGACTTTGTATTATTAGGAAAAGACAATTTGATAAAAATAATCATGGTGGAGAAATACAATCAGTTGAGGATTCTTTTAAAGTTAATTTCTTTTTAGTTATTATGGATATGACAATTGTTTTGTTGAGGAATAGATTTGAACAATTAAAAATATTTGAAAATACTTTTGAATTTTTATTTGATTCAAAGAAGTTGAGGTCATTGGATGATAATGAATTATGTTTCATTAATTTGCAACAACTTTTTCTTATAACAATGTATCAATTGTGGATTTAGATGATCTTTTTTTGAATTAAAAGTATTGTAAATGACTTAACCAAATGAGTTAATATCATTAGTTGAAATTTTAGAATTTGTTAAAGCTGCTGATTATTATCCAAATGTTTCAATTGTTTATCGAATTCTATTGACAATACTTCTGACTGCAACATTAGTTGAGAGAATTTTTCAAAGTTAAAATTATTGAAAACCTACTTGAGATCATCAAGTTCACAAGAAAAATTGAATAGTTTAGCTATTTTATATATAAAGAAAGATATGTTGAATAATATTGATCTTAATACTATTATTAATTATTTTGAATATAGAAAGCAGAAGAAATTGTTTTTCATAAATCATGATCATCTGTGTGCTTGTTAGTGTAATTCTTTTGGTGTTTTGTAATATGATATTGTTGTTCAATTGCTGCTACTGTTATTTTATTGTTATTGCTATTATTTTTAGTAATTTTATTGCTAGCTAAGATTATGATTATTTAGTATTTAGTTGAGTATGAGGACTTACAGATTGAGTTACTTATGTACGGATAATAAATTTTAATAATAAAAATATGGTTTCAAAATTTACATATTTGTATATTTCCTATTTATTAAGGCCCTTCTTTTTAATTTGTCTAGGGTCTATAAAACCTTAGGAACGACTCTGTCTCAACCTTTAAATAGATCACAAGTAATGCAGACATCCAAATATTGAACTAACAATTATAATAATTGATTGAGATAAAAACTTAAAAGCTCATCTTAGGTCCAGCATAAAATTTTAGGTGAAAAAACATAAATACTAATGAGTAGTAGAAATTTTGGCTGGTGCCACACCGGCATGTTTACTTGATTGATAGTAGAAACCTAAATCAAAGATGACAATAGCAAATAAGTAAAAAAAAAAAAACATTCAAAATTGTGCTGCAAATGGATGGAACTGACCAATAATATGGCTTGAAACTCACGGCAAGAATAAGCAATTTTCAATTGCAAGAAGAGATTGACATTCTTTTTATTCTTCAACATATTTGTTGTTAGCCTTATCAATTACAGATTTATCTATGAATTATTTTTAAAAACAACAAAATTTGCAACTAAGCCACAAATTTGTTTCCAAGTAAATTGCCTTTTCATCATAAACATCCTTTTGTTTATTATACCAATATGATAAAGAAAAGAACTTATATCAACAACTCATAATCTTTAACGTCATAACTTCAATTGCAATTCTGATATCCGTGCTTGCTCTAATTATGGACGCAAAACATCTATAGGATGCAGGTTATTCACACGACATTCAAATTTATTTTTATCTGAAGTTAATGATATAACAATCAATTTAATTCATCTTACAAAAATGAGACACTAAAGAAGACGAGATTTACAAGGCTGTACATAGAATATAATCAGGCCACTGTGATAAACAAATACAAACAAAGAAAAAAAATCTACAGACCAGTTGAAAAAGTGGAGATTCACTAGAAAGAAACACGTGACCTCAACTTAACTGGGCAATGTCAAAAGTATCTGAAAATTTGAAAGTATCAGCAGCTCCAAACTTCCTACGTTCTTCCCAGTCTTCAGCAGATTCATCTTCATAGCTACCATCTTCCTCGTCATTGGTAGTGGTAGGTGAAGATGGGTCATGTATACTTTTGGATCTACATCCTGGTATGGCGAGCATGGCTACTTGACCACGGTTGGATATTTCAATGACAACATTGTCATCATCAATCGGAAGGGGCTGTTTCCATGGCTCCCCATCTATCCTCATAAATGTGTCGCTTGCTGCACCCTTGTTGAACTCGAAGGAAATTCTGTTGGCCTAAATGCATATTAAATAAAGAGTTAAAATCACCAGCTATTTGATGGGAAAAACATTCCTTTAGTTCAACACTAGGTGATTCTATTAAGAAGATAGTGCTAAGCATGGTCTATTGCGTCTTAATGAAATGAAATTAATCCCTACCTGAGCAAGACGAGTCCCATGTCCTTTAGGAGCGAGCAAAACAAGACCATGCCAGGCATTTCTAAAGCCAACAACCTCAATTAGACCATCGTCTACGTATGGAGGGGTAAACTCATTCTGTACCAAAGATTTTATACACAATGGTCAAGTATAACAGCAAAAACAAAACCAATTGGATTTCGAAAAACTTGTCATACACTACAATGCGCCTAAGATTGTAGTTTAAGAAGTCAACAAAAAGAATATGCAGAGAAGACTTACATCTCGCAATTTCTTGCCATTGCATCTTCCCCATGGATTTAGCCCACCGGAAAAACTGGGCAAGTTCAGGCAAACAATGGATCTGATACTATAATAGAAAGAGGAGAAAATCGTAAGTTTACCGGGCAAGATCAATTTATTTTGAAAAAAGTGAAGAATTCCTGCTACACATCTGAAAAGGGAAATGACTAAGGAAAATTAATGGAAGAATCAAACAACCAGCGGTTGTCTTTTCTTTTCTTTAATGAATATTGATACTGTTTACTCTGTTACTTATAAATCACACTTCATGATACTTAGCTAATCAGTTGACCAAACAACACTTGTGGTACAAAGTTTTCACTCTAGGGATATCCCAGATTCTAGTTCAAGTTCATTACACTGTTCAGGAGTATCAAAATTATTGGAACTAACAACTCCAAACCTTAACACTATCAAAGAGCCCTGAGGAATTATTTTTAAGAACATAAACTTTCAAAAATCAAAATATCAAACTTTAAAACATATTCATGTTCCATGAATATGGAGATTTTATGTAGAAGAGGCAGCATTTGATTCCATAAAGTATCATGGTGAACTATGTATTCCCTCAACAACCAAAAACTGGGCACCTTGAGTTCTTGAACTCATAGAGTAGCTGTGCAATACTTCATCAAAGTGTTTAAACAAATAACAATAGCACCGATTAAATAACATAGTAAAAATTTTAGTGGTCAGTAAACTTTAACTTAATAAAAATAAGTGTGTAAAGAATAAAATGTTTATTTGTGAAATGAAAGAAAACCTACACTTGTATAGAGAATAAATGAAAACCTACACATAGAGAAGGATGTCATAAGCATAACATAGATGACGCCTATGCCTAAAATATATAATCAAATTAACACTGTGCAGGAAAATAAAGTAGTAGAACAGGAAAAGAGTAAGACATATAATATCCACCTTGGAGGTATGCTCAGGACCTCCCATTCACCCTGCTTTTTCATTATTTTGACCCGTGTCAACTGTGATATGTTCCTGCATTAGATTTGCAGCGTCAGAAACAGGGAAGGTGATGAAAATGGAGAATACTAGATGACGTGGCCTCAACAAATATACACTTATAAACCTTCTTATTCTCTTGGATAATTGCATAAATGTCTAATTTGATTAAAAGGAATAACAATGAATTAGAGCCTGGGTCTGCTTCTTTAGGATAGAGCTTCATCAACAGCTTTGTAGGGCTTAAAACAGGAGATAAAAAGATAAAAAAGGCTGATCAAGTGAATCTCTTTTGCCAATTGTCCAATTAAAATCACTGAAATTACCATCAAGTCTGGAATTCCATGTCTGGCTACCAAACCATACAAATAAAATTTGGAAAATTATGTCAAATCATGCATGCTGATAAGTCATGAATAAAGATATTTCCTTCACGTCCACACAATGTTGAGAGAAATTGTGGTTAAACGCATTCAATTCTCATAGCAAATTTGTCAGTGATGCTGCAATGACAATCATCTGATTAACACCAAGAATGCATCTTGAGCAAGATGAAGCTTCTTTTGGAAACAATGCCAGTGTTGTTTTTGAACATGTCAAAAAGTTTTGAAAGTTGATGTGACGAGTAGGAAAAATTAGCTATGTTCAAACTGCAAGTCCTGATGCTAACACAATTGAAATAGTATCAGTTAAAATTATTAAAAGGGCTCTGAATAGATAAGATAACTGCAACTAGGTGTAAAAAATCTTCATCTAGAGAAAACATGAGCACAAGATTGATTATCAGACAACTTAATCATTAAACTAAAAGTCTCCAGGACCAGAAATGTCCACGAAAACCTCAAAACACTTAATTGACATCTGGATCAAGAATAGGCAGACTCATGGAAAAATGATTTGATAGATTACAATATGACCAGAGAAACAATTTCCACTAAGCACATTTTAAAATGTAATGATCTGAAGCTAAATTGAGAATGAAGGTAAATATCATTTTTATGCTTATGGCCATGTTATTGAATTCCCTGTGATGAGCCATACCCGAAAACTAGGTATCTTATCGTAGTAGTAGCATATGACACATGAAAAACTGTATCACTCTTCCAGTTTGACAGTTATAATAATCAAAGAGAATAGTAAAATAGATATTTTTCAGAATACCATAATTGGAAAATGCAAAATATCAGTCACCAGTCAGAAATTGAGATCCTGACTGCAGAATCTCAAGCAACCTGACAGAGGAAGCATTGTCAAGTTTGCATGTTTTAGTCTGTATCTTAGTCTCGTTACAAATTCATTTATTGTGAATGCAGTGACTTGTAGAGATAGCTTGAATAGTAGGATTCAGCCTCTAGTTTTGTTATTGTTGTTACTTAAATAATATATAATAAGATCACAATTCATCTCTAGATTACTATTATAAATTTAGAATCATCCATGGAGAGGGTCACCTTGCAGAAGGATGAAATAAGGAAGCACAGAACCATCCTTGAGTACATCCAAGCTTCAAGTAAGTACTCTGGCGCACCCAAAAAATAGGAAAACAACTGTCATTTTTTCTAGAAATTTTAACCAGGAAAAGATGCAAAGAAGATAATTGCATTATTGAAATCAGTTCCTAAGCATACATTTCAAGAAATGGAATCATAATATGAAAAGTATAAGAAAGCAGCAAACATGTGTTACATTAACAGTAATATAACCAAAAATCACTGCTCATATAGGAACTCCACAAGCCAATGCTAGAAAAAGTAAGTCAAATTAGTTCCAGCCGTTTTCTTATTATAGAGTGAGAAATCAATACTCTTAGATTAATGCCCTACTGTTAGGTTCTTCCTTCATCAGCAAACACAATATTCTCCCTGTACACACAGCAAACAATCCCTACAGCAGATCTAATTTATCAACTCAGACACAAGGAAAAATCAATGCTGGTAATGGAAGTATTGCTGTTCAACTCAATGTTCAAATAACAGACAGTAAACATATGGAAATAAGAAGAGCAGCCAACATCCCCGGAGTTCCTTCTAGGCTACAACCCCACTTCATAGGCAAAATGCCCCACCACTTTCTATAACTCTCTAGAATAGTCTCCCTCTCTCTTTCCACTCTCCTCTTATGGTTTCATTGTCTGTCCTTCCCATTCATCCTCCCCTCTTTCTCTCCCACATGTAGTTATTTTGTAGACCTAACACTTACTAGCTCCTTTTTGTCTATTCTTATCTTCCACAAGATAAAATAAAACAAAGAGACATGAAAAATCCTAAAGTTACCTTGCAGATACTTGACTAGGATTTCAGAGATTATGTTGGGAAGGAAACTTGGGAACTTTTTTAACTCATCAAAATGATGATTTATTTGCTATCTTATTTCCCTTTTATATAAATTAGATTACAATTAAGTGAAGAATAACAATGCTTGGGTCTTCCAAGAACACAATGCAGAAAATTAGCCGTAAGGCAGAATTTATAGTTAGAAGAGAAACAAAAGGTGAAAATAGACAATGAAGCTTGTTTGAATCTTGGTCACTGAAAAATTGCAAAATGCATGTCCAGTAACCTGATTAACCAACTGGTTCTTGAATTTTTCTGGATGTAGCTTCCTCTCAGAGTGAAATGCGTAAGATACTTGAGCATCCATTCCTGTAAATGTAAAAGCAAATACCTTAAGGAATCACCATGGATAGTAGTGTGGCAATAGTTCGTTGATAAAAATAGCATTTCAGATATTTTGATCAAAAATCTGGTGTAGGTAGATACAGAGAATCTTGTCTCTTTCAACATACTTCATAATACAAGTAACATTATTAGTTACTAACTATAAAAAGAGATAACTATGAGCCTCCTATTAATAGCCATTCCTTTATTAACTGCCTCATGAAACTAACCATTCCTTTATTAACTACCTCATGAAACTAACTAACAAACTGATCAATTTCATTACCGTACCTTCCTAGGCTAGGTTGAAAATTTCAGATGTTCACTATTAGGACTTCACAAATTTCCACAAGGATGAATGGTTATTTCTCATCTTATATGTACAAAGTAAAATGTATAAGGCACTTGTCTGAATTACTTAAGGAGAGTATAGAATTCCTTACCCATGCTGAAGTAGTTCCAAAATCCCCCACGAAAAGTGAGGTGGCCATCCTGAGAAAAGTGCAACTAATTGTCAGCAGGTATATCACTGTCCCAACCACAGTGAAAGAAAACGTCTGAAGAAAAATCAACAATTGGTTGAACTTGAATGACATGAATTTTAAGAAGTATTTAAGTATCCAGTTTTCCACCAAAGATGATATCCAGAGCGTCAACTGTCGCTTAAATGTTCTTTGAGAATGTTCAAAAACCAAAATGAGGATATTTATAACTTACCAAATTTTGTGAATCTGTTGGAGATACACGATGGAAGGCATGTAACGAATGAGGTAGTTCAAGAGGAGCAATAGGGTCAAAACAACCTTCTGTGGGACACTTCATTCTCATGATAATGTGCCAGCTGAGTCCAAAAGAGCAGTACCAATTACCAGAATGCAAACATGAAAAGTAAAAACACCAAGAATTCTACCAAACAGGTAATGATCCTTTCTCTATTTATATAAAAAGAAGCTCAATGAAAGTGCAAGAGTTATTCCACTGAAAAGAAAGGAACCTGGTTAGGCTACCAGCAGTCATAATTTGGTTAACAAGAAGAAATCAATCATAAAAACAAAAATTCCAGATGTACTATGGAATTTTAATATTTTTAACCAGAATGAAGTAATGAACAATAATACATCAGAGGCAAGGGCATTAAACATACACCTTGTTTTAACAAGTTTCTTAACATCCTGAACTGTACAGAATCTTCCCGTACTACTTTTTTCATGGATAACTTTGATCTTTTACATCAATTCATAAAGCCAGAGTCCTATGATGCTCCAACAAGTAACTACACTAGTCAACATGAATCAAAGTTTGCGCGGTTACATAGCATCAAAAAATTAGTTGGCCTTGAAAATGAGATGACAGGATAAATTTTATAATAAAACAACATGGTCAGCTAATAGTTGATAAGATAAAGTTGCCTTTGCAGCCCAAAACAAATTTTGTTAAGACAAAATCCATAGTCACAAGTTTTATGAGACTTTTACTTGTCTGCTTCATCTTAACTGCTTGATTAACTTTTTCAACCTATTATCAATTCTAAAAACCAAGTTCTTGATTTTTGAGTGAATGTGTTACCTGTCAATTCTCATTTCCTTTGCATTCTTTACTTGTTCCAAGAATGACTCCACAGATACACGATCTGTACCAGGGTTTTTTTTCCCCTGTAAACAAACAATTAATTTCATATTTTTAATATCTCCAAAAAAAATAAATATTTTTAATTTTATCTTGAACATGATGATCTTTGAAAAGGGAAAGTACACAGATGCTGCGAGATACAACTCTAAATACAAACTCAACATTTTTTTTAATTATAAGAATTAAGTAAAATTTCAATATAAAATTTGCATGCAATATCTATTAATACATTTAGTTTTAGTGGAAGGAAAGAGACCAAGAGTTTTTTCTAGAGGACAGTGAAGATTAATGGCATTAATTACCACCAGATTTTTTAATCTTTAATAAGAAGATAAGTATCTACTAAACCCTCAATTTCTCTTTTTTCAATTGGATAGGTAAAGGAAGGAAGATTATAGGATGAATAATTCCTTAGCCATGCAATGGCTTAAATATAAATGTGCAGTTTGCTAATTTTGTACGCAAGGTTGGACACATACAGACAGATCAAACAATAGATATCGTTAGAATGCTCAACCATATGCTAAGGAACTTGCGATTATTTATCCTACCCAACCAAATGAAAACGGAAGATTGTTTCCGGTTCCTAGAGGCACCGTAGCAATTGGAGGAGGTTGGGGTAACTTGAGATCGCTAACAACACCGAGGAGCCAACCGGCCGTACCATCTCCCCCTGCAACCTAACGACATATGAATATATCAGACGTGAAATTTTGAACGAATATCTCCTTGATCTGAATTAAAACCAGTTCATTATGGAATTAACATTCAACTAGTACATACACACACAACCACACACATATACTCACTATAATTCGTAGTCGATTTTCAATCTCTGCGGCCAATTCATCACCATTGAGCTTCAATCTTTGCAAAGTTGAATAAATTTCACGAAGCACTTTATCAGGAGCATTCTCTCCCAAATCAACAACCTACAAAATCACGCTTTCATGCATTACTATCATATCAAGGACATAGTACGCCAATTTTTAGCGGACGAGTTAAAGAATGATCACCTGGTACTTGTTAAGGAGAGAGCGATACGTAACGAGAAGCTCATCACCTAACTGCCCTCCACTTTTCGAGTTGATGAACACAATCACAGGACATGAAGGTACATGAGGAGAAGTAGAATCTTCTTCGACGTTGGAGCCAGGCAGAATAATATAATCGGGAATGTAGAACTCCTTCAAAACCTCCTCGGACTTGGCATCGGAAGTTGTTGCCGCTCTCGGGCTGCAAAATCATGATAATCAAATCGTGAACAGGTGACGTTGATTGCGAATCAAGTAACAAGAAGAAGCGAGCGAACCTTTTAGAAACCAAACTACGAACAGATTGCTTAAGTTCTCTAAAGTTTCCGGAATGAGTGGAGATCCTGTCACGGAATTCCATTTTGGCAATCAAATTAAGAGAGCTCGTGGGGGTGGTTTTATCGCGAAACAAATAGGGAAGCGAGAAAACGAAAAGAAAAAAAAGAGTTGAAAACAGAATATTTGTATGAATAGGAGGAGAGAAGCAATGGCAAAGAACATGAAACAAGAAACGCGCTTTTGTGAGGGAAAGTTAGAGAAGGATCCGTATTTGTGCAGTGTCTGCTGAGCGTTTCCACAGAATGTGACAACAGAACAGAAAAGTCCCAAGAGGCAGCGGGAGTGCACCTGACAGCATTGAGGGTTGGGATTAAGATGCGAAGAATGTTGGCGGACAATACAACGGACAGGACAGGAGAAAGAGGAAGTTTCCAATTTTGTCTATGCGCGTTGGGTGGGAGTCTTCTCTTTATAATAAGCATAAGCTTCTAAGTTAAAAGGCATTACGGTTGAAATTTCTTCTAGTGGATTAGGTGATGTTTGAATTAGTTAACGTATTTCGTTTGTTCTGTATAAAGTTAAGAAATTAACTTCCCTCTCTCCGCTTTCATAGCGTCTATTGTTTAACATGCGCACCGTACCAACTTTACTGTCAAGACACCCTCACTGGATTTATAACCTAGTCGTACTAAAAGTCAACTTAAGTTAAAAATCTTCTTAAACCCTCCAAGCGTTAGGTCTTGTATTTGAATATTCTTGACTCTATGAACCCATCTAAACTTTAGAGAGCGGGAATTATAGTGAGTTAAAAATATTCAAAAATTTACTGCTTAATTTTATGTCACTGATTAGTTAAATAATAATTTATCATGTGCAGATTATTACCAAAGATTTACCTAACGCGCACAGCAAAAAAAGATAGCAACTACTAATTTCTCCGTTAGAAAAAAAAAAAGATGAGAATTTTAAAACTATATTGAAGAATATTAAGAAGGGAAGAGGTGCTTTTTTAATACCATGTCTTAATTTTGGTCAATGTTTTGGGCCTACTGTAATGTTTATCTGAAAAAGGTAGTTAACAAGGCAAGCCTCAGTTAATACAACCCTGATAATTTGTTAGACACTTGCTAACCTGACTCTTATGCTCATCATAAGCACTTTTTTTATAATAAAGTTGATAAAAAATCTTAGATTGATCCAATTTTATAATTAATGGATAAAATTAAATTAGGTTGATTTCAAATTTAATAAGAAAACGAATTTCAAACTTTTTTGAAGAAAGAAAAAGAATGTATTGAGCTTTTACAAGTAACATTATAAGTGGAAGCAAGCTGAAATACTATCAATTTTGCCTTCTATATAAAAGGAGCTAGCTTGATGGCTTGATCTAGGTAGCAATGCACATTATATCTTATAAGATGGACCAGTTACAGTTGATGTTATCACTAAATCTTTGTTTACCATGTAAATAAGGATGTGATATATAATTCTACTATGTATGAGTTAAAAAGGGTTTCTTTGTTCGTGCTTAGATTAGGGAAAATCCTCTCATTTCCCTCATCCCAAATACTAGTCACTAGATAGGATAATGTTACTATATTCATTTGTCTCCTTCAATTGTACGCTTTAATCCAATGCTCCAATCAACAATTTCAATCTAGTTTTAAGGTGCATTGTCCATATTAAATCATCTCAATGTCTCATTCTAGAGAGGAGCTATGTAATGACACTGTAAAAGTAAGTGTTCAGTGGATTCGACTAATGTTTTGCATAAAATGCACCATTTAGGAAGATGTGAAAATCTTCTTATTCTATCCATTAAGGTAGTAGATGTTCATACTATACCAAATTATGCTAGTTGATTACGTTGCTTTAATCACTAAGGAATTCCCTACACGAATTACCAGAAAACTTGCCTGAAGTTGTTCTCTTCCGAATTACTTCATCTTCTCTGTCACTCAACCTAAAGTTTGACAAAAAATTTGGAAATGTTGTAGGTAACAAGTTACTCTGCCTGATAAATCATGTGCTACTGTTTCATTTTAATTAATTACAACTCTTAAAGGATTTGTGTCCTCACATAGTTTCAAAGGACCAAAAGGAGACCTATGATCCATTTAAAGGATACAA
Source organism: Erythroxylum havanense (assembly GCA_024752395.1). Taxonomy (NCBI): domain Eukaryota; kingdom Viridiplantae; phylum Streptophyta; class Magnoliopsida; order Malpighiales; family Erythroxylaceae; genus Erythroxylum; species Erythroxylum havanense. Next base: position 24,383,220 of record JANTNU010000005.1, on the reverse strand, counting down.
CCCTAATAATTTGTTGGACACTTGTCAACCTAACTCTTATGCTCATCATAAGCACTTTTTTTTAATAAAGTTGATAAAATTGATCCAATTTTATAATTAATGGATAAAATTTAATTAGGCTAATTTCAAATTTAGTCAAAAAAACGAATTTCAAACTTTTTTGAAGAAAGAAAAAGAATGTATTAAGCTTTTACAAGTAACATTATAAGTGGAAGCAAGCTGAAATACTATCAACTTTGCCTTCTATATAAAGGAGCCAGCTTGATGGCTTGATCTAGGTAGCTACAATGCACATTATGTTGGACCCTGAACTTTTCTTGGAAGTTGAAAATATTAAATGAGAAATTTTGGCAATTATTCACATGTAAAGAAAAGAAGAATTTTTGAATTTGAAATGAAGTAGAAAAGATAGTCATGTACAAGATGGGTTATGTGTGAAATGATGGAAGTTATAAGTGAAACTTGTTCATTGAGTATGCTTTGATGTTTTAGCCATAACTGTTTCTCTAGTTATTCAAATAAGATGATTCTTAATTTAGACTAAACTAGAAAAATAGGGCTACAAAATGTATGATGAAATCGAGTTCTAATTTGGTCTTAAAGAATTTCAATTTTTGTATGGAATTTGAGTATAGAATATTGTTTCATTATAAGAATAGTTTGGAAATGTTTGGGATATAACTTTCAGATTTCTAAACCAAATTAAATGATTTTAGTGTCATTGGAAAATTAAGACAATGAGGAACATTTTTCTAGAAGGAAGTATTATCAAATTCCTTCTATTTTTTCATGATTATTAATCAAGAAGTTAGAAGTATAAGATGTTAGTTATAAAGACAAATGAGGGTAAATATGGAAAGACTACTTAAATGAGGGGCAAAATGGGAAAGAAAACTAAAATTTTGTCTTGAAATAAGAAGAGGAAGAGAGGAGGTGTCGTTAAAAAATAAAGGGGAAAAGAGAAAAAACGTAGAGAAAGAAGAGAAGAAGGAGAAAATCGTGGAAGAAGAGAGAAAAGGAAGAAAGAAGAAGAAAAGAAGAGGAAAAATCATCTTGTTAAGGTAAGCTCCATGTTATTTTCTTCTTATTTGGGTTGAAAAAGGAAGTAGAAAAGATAGGGTTTTGTGTTGGGGATGAATGGAGAAAGAAGATGGTTTAAGGGGAACTCATTTGATTTTAGGGTTTCTAAGCTAGGTTTTGGGTTTTCTAGTTTAGATGGATTATGGGTAGGTTAAGTTTGAGTTTGATTCATGTTGATTTCATTTGTTGTGATTTTGAAGTTTTAGGGATTTTGTGAAATTGGGGGATTTCCATTTGAATTGGAATTGAATGAAGATTTTGGTTTGTTTTGGGAAAACAAGAGAAACCCTATCCAAGAGCAAGAGGAAGGGAACATTTGAGGTTGGATGTCCAAGCAAAATGAGGTGGGTTTCA